>PNEQ01112876.1:0-29874 GCA_003012365.1 Medauroidea extradentata
TATATATATATATATATATATATATATATATATATATATATATATATATACACATATACATATACACACACACTTCTATGTTTTCTTTTATTTCAAGCTTCGTTTCACTCAAATAAGGAAAACTGCATGTACTTTTAATGCAATGGTCTTATACATTCTATTTCGCAACTTTTGTTACAAACTTCAGGAGGACAAAGTTCCGATAGTTTAGTACGGATAATAAGTCCTAATTGCGATGTTAAAGTCTGTAACAGGACTCCTACACAAATTAAACCATTTTAAAAAAAATCTAGTTTACATCTAGATTTTTGTGCGAAACAGACGATACAGGCCATAAGTAAACGCGCTTACTCATGTTTTTTTTGTAAGGGATTACATCACAAAGTCTGTAATTTAAGATATGAAACATTCTGCATAATTTTATAAATTATAAAAGTGGAGGAACAGCTATAGGCCATTTGAGTTACTTACGGTCTACTTCGAGACCGAGTCGTGGCATTTCATAAAGTGGGTGTAGGCCTATTTATCTGTTGAATGTCCTTACCAAAAGAGTCGCCAGTGTGGTGTACAAAATAATTTAGATTTCATGTTCTATGTTATTTATTATAATTATTGTTACAGTATAACCTGTGTAAATGGCATTGTAAAAATTGTACATCTTTCAAGTTTACCTCGAGTCAATATTCAACTTTAAAAATATGCGATAGTATCAGAAATCTTTCGACTAGCGTTTGGTTACTAAGGAGTTGAGTGAGAGTGAGTGAGAGATTTTGGTCAGCGCTTATCAGCGAGGTCTTTAGCGCTGGTGAGGGATGACATGAGGTGAGCACGGAGCAGCGCCGGAATTAAGGGGCGGGGGAAACGGGAGATCCCCGAGAAAACCCGCCGACCAGCGGCATCGTCCGGCACGATTCCCACATGCGAAAATCCGGGGACCGACCCCGCCGAGAATCGAACCCTCAGTAGGAGGCGAGAGGTCTGACCTCTCGGCCACCGCGGTCCCCTTACTAAGGAGTTATTTATGCATATTTTACACTTGCATATTTACTCATATTTCTGAGATAGACGTAACGTATGTGTACTATAATGATTGCTTGTGTGTTGTCTTGCACCGTGGAAATATATATATTTCAATTACAATTTCGTGTGCAGTAAAAACATCCTTCGGTCTGCCAAATTTTTTTTTTTTCGTAAGCACTGAAATCGTAAAAAAAAAAACCCCTCATAATTCCAAGTTTTAGACAGCTATTCACTTCTAGGAACATTTGTTTGATTTAGAATTTGAATTAGAAGTGAACTTGTGAAAGTGACAACAATAAATTCACTAGGGTAGGAGAACTGGATTGCCCTTCTTTCAAAACTCCTCCCCCAAACCAAATACGTCAACAAAAATTTTAATGAAAGAAAACTTGGAGAGTATTAACTTTGGAGATCAAAAACCCACATATCCTTGATACACACATTTTCAAAAGAATTAAAATAAAAATAGTGTTACGATATGGCGCTCGATAGCACGCGCGACGCATCCCATAACACCCACCCACTTTCCATCCCAGGCAACACGAAGAACTGCTCCTCTTCCTTTGACGACCCTGAAGTGTGTGCGTCTAAGGTTCTCTAGAACGGTTACGGAAGTTTGTCCTAACTTTCGAGGTCGATTTGGGTTATCGCTAAGCTGGGAGAATGACCTGGATGGTGTCGCGACCTGGTATAATTAGATCTATCTGCGGTCGAGCGGGCAGTGGTTGGTTGGGGTTTAGCCAATGTACGAGAAGTGTCGGGGGAAGCGACTGTGATGGCAGATAGCGTAGAGAAAACTAGGCGGTGGCGGCGACGGCAAGGAGCGACGCGGGAACAGTGCAGCGGTTAACTAGTGGGCAGCACAGTTGCATGTGTTGGGCGAATGAGCAAGTTGGACTAGAAAGGAATGATAATACTGAAATTAATGAGAAAGTATGCCGCGTCTGAAGTTCGGAAGCTGAAGCTGATAAGAGACTGGCTCGTGATTCAACAACCGTGTCATGGGGTTCGAAAACGGTATGCAGTGTTTCAGTCGTTGGGTTTTTCCTATGGGACTTTAAGCGGTGGGACCAATTTTTTTTATATATGGAAAGTGCATAGTCAAGTCAAGCACGTACTTATTTATTTTAGTTATACGATTCCAGCGGGTATTTTTTACGTGACATCAGTCTGAAAAAGCCGTTTTTAGCAGTTTTGAGGTACCCATAAACAGTGTTTCTAAACATGACATAAAAAAAAAGAGAGAGAAGTACAGTTTTAAATATGTTTTCGTTTCGTAGATAGAGATATCAAACTCACGTTTTCTCCTAACGATTCGCAACGTAGTTCACGCGCCAGCTGTATAGGGCTCTTAAGGGGTCGTGGTACATAATTCAACCCTAAAGGCACTCATCTATAACTGTTGGTTTCTTGAAGCCAATTTGCGAAAATTAAACAATAGCAATCCTAGACAATAGTTTTAGTCAACGCTTTAAACAAAATTGTTTCCAGTGTTACGAACTTCTGAGGCACAATCTCCGACGCCGGAACCTCGTGCATTTAACTGCGGCGCAAGAGATCACGCGTAACGAATTAGTAATTCTGAATAAATATTTACTCACAAAGTTGGCAAATACCATTATCTAGGTTTGTCATTGAGTATTTTATCCATATTTGCTTCGAAAAAAAAAAACGTAGAAATCAATTGATGTTTTCAGCGTTTATTTATCTACCACGCACTCTTTAAGAGACTGATATAATTTGAGGACAGATTTCTTGAAAGACCGACATTAATTAACTGTTTATGTAACGTGGGAATAGGCGTTAGAAATATTTAGTGTATATAAAATCTTAAACATTAATTTATTGAATAGTGAGATACTGGCAAATATTGTAAGTGTAATATGTTATAGTAAATTAATTTGAAAATATTTTTAAGAAATTCAATTAATTTATTGTATTTATCAGGTCATCCTTGCTGATTGAACCAGGATGCGCGCGTAACTTATAATAATAATAACTTTTGGTGGTACTACCAGGCAACCCACTGGCTCTGTGTTGTGTTGTAACAGGTTTAACTGTAGGCCTACACTAACACCAAAAACATATACTTGTGACACAACACAGCTGACTCTCGAAATAAGTTTATGCGTGTCTGATAGAGTTAAACACCCTCCGTTTCAACGACGGATGTAGTGCAATGCATTATCGCTTCGCAGTTGACTGCCCCACTCCCCCGGCAGCGTTTTATTATTATTATTATTCCCCAATTGTTCACTGCCGCACCGGAACAAGGGCTCTTCTTTCGAGAATGTCATTAAAGCTCACGAGGGCTTGCCCCCCCCCCCTTTTTTTTCCCTACAACAACCCCCCTCCCCCTCCGGTAGGCCTCTTCGAAATGAAAATAAAATGAACAAAAATACGTGTCATCAGCACAACTTTAAGTATCCAATTAATTTTTTTTAATACCCCTTACCCCTTCCAGCTCCTTCGTCATCAGCGTTAATCGAAATGTTAATTAAAATCCGCTCTAAGTGCAGTCTAGTATTCCAATCGCGAAATTAGGATTCATCGGAAATTGGATTGCTTATTTATAGATTTTTCTGCTGGTCACCATAATTTATTTCAGATTAATTTAGTTCTGCGCGTGTTACCGGAAGACACTAAACTTTGAGAATTTTTGTTAAGTGTTTATATTTACTGAAACTATAGCCTACTTTGGAGACTGATCATTCTAGAGAGCAGAAACTGTCGTTCATCAGTCGTATTCAATTGTAAATGGTAACTTACCAATCTTGATTTACTCGATACAATAGTTTTATCGTTATACTATACAAGCATATTGGGTATCACCTTCAACTGGTATTGAACATCATAGATGTACTCAACAATAAAAATATTTGTTGCAGGTTTGTCTAGTAGGCCTACTGGGGCACGTCATTCCTGTCGAGTTTTCCATTTATGATTCATAACATTAGTTTCGTCGGAATAAAAACACACACATACACATATACATAATGCATTTTATATTATATACAGGTATTCAGATTTAGTCAACAGTTTGTATGTACGCACTACCGGATGGCTCTGAAACAGTGACAATGTACTTATGAATTAAAATCACATTTTTCTAATTACGACTAAAGCGTTATTAGTTATTGGTTTGATGTAACGGACTGGTGAGTTTATCGCAATGAAGTCGTGCAGTTTACCACAGTGCTATAGTTACGAATTTTATAAGTGGTACAATAAAACTTAAAGTACAGAAATTCCAACACGGTTTGTAATGCCCAATTCAAGCAGCGTATCTGTAGTTTGATAAGTTGCAACAAGATATAACAGGTGTAATAATTGGAAATATATTTTTCTTCATTGTTAGAATTTTTTACATTGTCTATCTCAAAACTTCTGATTGTGGAAGCAGTAACAAAAAGCTTATACTTCTGCATGTCTACAAACTATGCAAAAGCATACACCTATATTAGACCGTAGGTGCTAGCCGTAGCATTTAACGTGGTAAAAATAATAAAGGAAAATGTGCATTTTATACACCAATGCCTTCTTGAAGATTCCGACCCTAGTTTTCATACCTAAAACTTGCCGCAGAAATACCAACTTTAAACATTCTGGGGCGCGAGAAAATTAACTAATATTACTGAAGGACTTCGCGTGTACACACACATGTAAATCTCTGTGAATGATGTACCTAAGACGGATGTTAATGTTTGCTTCGTGACCAGGTTTTCAATGTACGCCTGTAATGCTGCTGAAGTTTTTAAGACTGTGGAAAAAAAAAAATCCGACATTTGCAGCACATTTTTTTACACAATTTTTTACTTATATTCGTTTTGTGATTGATTATTCCGCATTCTGAATACAGTTCACCGTTGTTTTGGTTATGAGTACTGTGTACATTTTTTGTACCAAATTGTAACTTTCAGTAAACAGACGCTGCTCTCGTAACTTCCTTAACGCTTGCAAACTTTACCAGGGGTCACTATTTGCACGCCTGAAGCTGAAGTTTTGACCTACCCACCCTACAATCGAGAATTTTGTAACCTCCTCGAAGCAGGCATCACCCAAGAACGTTTATCAGTTTTCAAATAAACGTGTACTGCCTGAAGCTCTGCATACTGCACGACGGTGTATGTTAGGCGCCTCGCTCAGAGATAAGAGAGATATATAGATGGCGCATTATGTATGTATGTATGTATGTATTATATGTATAAGGGCGATGGGTATGAGGCTTTGTGGCGAATGGGGGAGGAGACCATTCACCGTATTGGAAACATGTTGTCTATTACCACAGCAACGTGTATAATGCGAATGATATGTGTCAAACCATAACCTCATTTCTAATTACACCTATAGGAACAGCTACGGCCGTAGAAAAACAGGTGGGGTCGATTCTCGAGTTGTTACGAGATTATTTCGAATTGCCGAATTTCACTTACTAAACTTCGAAACCTTTATCTCACTATGGCAGAATGGTATTCTTGAGTTGAAATTCCCAAGTGCGGAATCTTAGTACGAGATCTTCCTCAGTTTCGAACTTCCGGTTACACTCCCGCGCCAGAAATCTGCGAGTGGAAAGAACGCTCTACTTGTATGACGCACTGAACGCACCCTCTGGAGAAAAAATAGTTTGTTCTGTGGTCGCGCGCAATATTCGCACGCGTATAAACGGAATTATAAAGAAAATATATATAATTAACAAGTAACGTGTTTTGTAATGCAATACTATTGCGTACAAATAGTTACAAAGTCTTTGTCAAGAGACAATTAATTTGCAAGTAATTTTATCAGAAATTCAGAACACTGCTGCCATCTTGCCGCTCCCAGGGAGCCAATTCTTGAAATGATGCGAGATTATTCCATTACGAATTTGCTTGGAATTTCGTAATGGATTTCATTATGCTATTCTTGAGTGAAAATAACTTCGAAATGAAATTATTCCATGCGGAAAAATCTCACATGCTCTTGGGGTCGTGAGATGCGATTCCGCAACGTCTTGAAGACGGCAGCCATGACACTTTTACCGTGTATTTCTACAACCTCACTCTTTCAAACAGACGAAATAAAGCAATAAAGTAGGCTGCTGAGTGCCCGCGCGTATTTTTAAACTATGTTAATACTTTGCTTGTTCATTTTATAATACACGATTGCAACAAATCATTAATTTTATCATGAAACATGCATTTAAGATTACATGTATGCACAGAACAGTATTATATGTATAACGAAAACTAAAATATGAGTGATACTGTAGCGTAGTGGTAATGGCGCTTGGCTAAATGCTGTGTGCGGAGTATTTTTGAAAATAGGTTCGAGGCACTTCACCTTCCTATCGTTTTTTTATGTAGCAAATTCTATACTCATTTGCAATTTTATATACAATGTAGACCTACTGTGATTTTACTAACCCAAATTTTGTATAGAAAATTCCGCTCAAGAAATACCATTAAACCAACTCTTAGTTATTTATCCTTTTGTGGTAACTTAAATTTCAGTACCTACGAGAAGTGTGCAAACAGCCAAGCTCGTTAAAAAAAAAAGGCAACGTCACTGTGTTCGTAATATAGAAGCAAGATGGCAGCAGTGTCCTGAATTTCTAATAAAATGACTTGCGAATTAAATGTATCTTGATAAAGATTTTGTAACTATTTGTACGCAATAATATTGCATTACAAAACACGTTGCTTGTTAATTATATATATTTTCTTTATAATTCCGTTTATACGCGTGCGAATATTGCGCGCGACCACAGAACAAACGATTTTTTCCTCCAGAGAGTGCGTTCAGTGCGTCATACAAGTAGACTGTTCTTTTCACTCGCAGATTTCTGCCGCGGGAGTGTAACCGGAAGTTCGAAACTGAGGAAGATCTCGCACTAAGATTCCGCACTTGGGAATTTCAACTCAAGAATACCATTCAGCCGTAGTGAGATAAAGGTTTCGAAGTTTAGTAAGTGAAATTCGGCAATTCGAAATAATCTCGTAACAACTCGAGAATCGACCCCCAGGTCTGGACACTCGCCTGGAAACTTGACCCCCTTGTTGTTTGGCTGCAGTTCACCAAGTTACCGAGAGTGTTGTGCGCCTTTGGCGATGCAATCAGGGCGATCGGGCTCAAACTCCGCCCACTTCCCTCATACTTTTTATTCCAGTGATTACATTATAAAGATAAACAATTTATCAAAACGGATTTTTAATATAATTTATGAAATTCTTCCTTCGCTCACAGTCCACAAGCATGTCTCCAGAAATCTTTGTTTACTTTATAATGTAAACACTAAAAAAAAAATGGGCGGAATTTGAGCCCGACCACATTGATTGCAGCGTCAAAGACGCGTAAAACTCTCGGTAACTTGGTGAACTGCAGCCAAACAACGGGGTCAAGCAAAATATCGTAAACGGGGGGTTACTTTGACCTTGTGGGGTAACTTTGCACCACCGAAAATTTCGGTTGTTATGCCGTTTTGCAAAAAAAGTTTTAAAGGTTTACTGTATGATAAGAAGAAATTATTTCTAATACTAGGTTCCAGTTATCTACTTATTTACCGCAAGCCCCCAAAACTAACGTTCTCAGTGGTCAAAGTAACCCCGAAAATGGACAAAGTAACATCGGTTTACGGTACATTGATTGGTACGTAGGCGAGTGTCCAACCTGTACTTCTACGACAGTGGGAACAACAGCTTATGGCACCACGAAACAACTCCACCATATTTCTGGCTGAATAAACAAAGTGGGCTTGGCTTCAGTATAGGCTGCTTATGCCCCAGCTGTACTTTTCTCAATCTCTGGTTCCTGTAGGTGAATTCAGCTCAGTTTTGCCAGAACTGACCATTAGAATTGCACACAAATTACACAAAAATACACACACCTTCACCACCCCAAATATATATTATTCGTCAAATAAAAATGCCTTCCTGAAACGAGAATTATTTTTTAAAATCACGTTTTGTTTGTTAAGTTTATATAAAAATGGCATAATCAAAATAGCAATCCTGAACATCAAATATTGTAATTAATTGAATGTTAAAAATGTCACTTTGGATATATACAAGTACAGCATAATTATTTCACAGTTGCACAATGTATAGCTACAAGAGGAAAAACTAAATAACTACCTTTGGATTAGGAGATAAATGAGATGAATTGAAACTCCTGACAGAAATATTCTTCAACTTGGGGAGACTTCTAAAATAAACAGAAATTATACAAAGGCATCACTACACAAAAATTACACACACTTGCCGGAATTACACACACATTGGCAACGCTGATTGAGCTGCTGTGCTCGCTAGACTAGACGAGAGGCGGAGGGAGGTGTCTCGCTCACTTGCACTCTGGAGACACGTGCGAGCGTGGGCCGGTGTGCTAAGGGCGCGCGTGCTGCCGGACGCAGGTCAACGTTTTCCGCCCAGACATGCGCCCCGCGGCTCATTACCGAGGGTGACGCTGCGCTATCGCCCGCACCTTGCCCGCGTCGAGCCCAGAACAGCGCACTGCCAGATGCGCAGCTCCTCCGGCCGTGTTACGCTTGTACATAGATGCTTTGTTTGCTTCGGAATGAGTATGACGCTTGCGTAAAGTTACGTTTTTTTTTTTTTTTCAAATGGATGAAATAAATCAACTACCACGGTGAAAACTTAGTTTGTAAGCCCTTCAAGGCAGACGATAACAATCTCTAAATAATTTACATGAACTAGCTATCCTGGTATGTTGTAGTTCTCATTAGATTGTGTACCCTGTTTTGCCAGTTTTCCCCCCCCCCCTTTTTTTCCCCCATTTTTTTTCTCCAAAAATATTGCGGGCGTACGCACAACTAACAAATTATTTTAACTGAATTATGGGGTACCCTACATTCTGCACAAAAAAAAAAAAAACCAGAAACATATTGCGGGTGCACGTATAATTCACCAGTTATTTTCCCACTTATTATTTGAGTATACCGTTCAAACAGCTATACCTGCCTATCACCCCTCCCCGAGCAATTTTTTGCGGAAACTTTTGCGGGCATATGTTATGCACAAATCACACATTTTTTCCCTCTAAATTTGTTGGGTACCCCGTTCTGACCAGCTACCCCGGTTTGTCCAAACCCCAATTTTTTTTGTAGAAATATTCGCAGTTTCATTGCAATAGGGTGATTGGTATAGGAACGCATAGAACACAACAAACATCCACATTTATATACCATATTACATTTTGTAATCTTGTCGATATACAAAGTGGTACAATGTCTCTGTGCACGAACCTGTGTCGCTTAGTGTTTTTTGTTTTAATTCAGAATACTGGCGACATTACTTGGCATGCTCTAAATACCTATCACACGCTTGCAAAGCCGCGGGCGGACAGCTAGTAAATTTATAAGGCGAAGATGCATACCTACCTTTTCAAAATCAACTTTATATAATGAACGTCCAGAAACAGCAGGAAAATAAACACACTACTCAAATCCTGAACTAAGTTGGCTAAGAAAATGTTTGTGACAAAATATAAACCACATTTTGCGCATACAGTATGGCAACCTAGCAGGGAGAAAGTCCCGTCTTGCGCTCTATTATTTTATGTATGTTACGTCGAGTAAACGTATAGCCATGTTTAGACTGCTCGGGACTTGAACCTGCGCCCATAATATGATGTTCAGAACAGTAGTAGTATAAAGTTAAGTGAAAGAGAGACTCCGTGCAATGTTGCCACATTGTGCATGTAAAATGTCCTGCCACTAACAGTTTCGTCTAATTTGGCCCAGGATTCACGCGGTGTGCTATTTATATGACCGTTCCTGACCATCCTGAATTTTGTTTTGTAATGTTTTCGGTAGTGTGTACTGTCAGTTATTCGGCACTTAGGAAGGGTATTTGTACGAGACCTTGGACTTTTACGGGAAGTAGTGTGTTAAAATACGTATAAGTCACCAAGTATTCAGACCGTTAGATTTAATGTGGAATATCTTTCTAGCAACATACTTAAATAAGCTAATTTAATTCTGATTAAGTTACCTGCAGCAACGCGGTCATATTGAAGAGATATCCGAGAGAGAAATGCCCGTGAGCTAGGTCAGAGAAATAAAAGTTAACGCCAAGGTATTTTGTTAATTGACTTATCATTGCAAAGATGAATTCCTTGAAAAAAAATTTTAGATGCAACAACCACGGTATAATCTCATTAAGCACCTTCAGCTCGTACGATACAAGATTTCGTACAGCCATGTGTCTTAACCAATTATTTTGAAATATGTAACTTTAAATAGCTGTTGATAAGATTTCTTTGTTCGTGGGGAATTTGTCAGAAATTGCTGCATTGCCAAAGTAAACTACCGAGCCCAAACCCCCTTCAACCTCTATTTCTGTATTAATGATCTCAAAAGCTCTCTACCCAAAGCAGTGCTAAAGGATGTCAGACAATATGTAAGTTGTAATTGTACTTTTGTTAAATCTTTTAAATTGTGTAGCTGGCCTCCGTAGTGTGGTCGGTAGCATGCCGGCCTACGGTGCGAAAGGTCCTGGGTTCGAATCCCGGTACAAGCATGGACGTTTGTGCCGTTTTATTAGATTTAGTTAGTTTCGAAGCCTTCCCTCACTAAGCCTGAAAAGTGCATAAAACCGGGGGACATTAATAAACCCTCTAAAATAAAAATAAATTAAATCGTGTGTAACTAAATAAATAAAATAAAAATAATAGACGAGACTATGAACTGTTTGTTTTTGCATCCGCTGGTACGAAGGCCGCACCAGCACCAATATTTACGCTTATTTAGAAAATAAAATTTCAAAAACAGTCGTTCACCATTTTTCGTTGAGCAGTTTAAATGTTATGCTGTTTTGATTTTGAGGCTACAACATGTGCGGTTATATGAAGGCACATCCGTAGGATTATATTGGTCTTATGTGTATACAGGCTACAGAAAAAGGTGCATATCATAGTTTAAGTTGTGCAAAGAGGAATTATGCTAACCTTGTAAGCAATCATAACAATTTTGGTTAATAAACATTATTGAGAACAAAGAACACAATCTGAAATAGTTTTACTGGGTTTTGTCTTTGTTGTATAGTTACAATATAATTGTATATTTTGGCTAAACTTATTTTGGTCACGAACAAGCCCTTTCCTTGTAAGGAGAGAACGTGTGCAAAATATATGAGACAATTTGTTTTCGAACGGGATGCTGATATTCTCGCATGAGATTGCGTAAAAAAGGTCTCAAACAAAATTACATCCCGCATCCTGTAAATGCTGTTTCGGAGCGTAAATGATGACATGACGCAAACATCTTGTCCAGTTTACATGTTAACACGTTATAACGTTGTTTACTTGGATGCTTGTGTTTTAGGTCGTAAGGATTACGGAGAGGCCCTTGTAAACAAGGCGAACCTAAAGTTACGTTAAAAAACGGCAAACACCTACGTAGATCGTCTGTTTTTAGAATCCACAATCTCGTGTTTCGTAGATGAAGCCTTTTAGTTTTGAGGCACAAAGGGCATGAGAGTAGTCAGTGGTATCTCGGCTCGCTCAATAAATGTTTCACTCAGATGAGAGCAAATCACGAAACTGGCTTTTAATGATGATTTCACTATAAAACATTTCTATAATAGATTTTTACATTTTATTTTAAAATGTGTTATATCTACTTCTCCGGCGAAAGGGCACATTAAACCAAAATATCCCATTTGACCTAGACTTCGAGTTCTGGTCCGGTTTGTACAGCAATGAAGAAGCGCACGTGAGCATGTCTGCAGTTGTCATATCTTACTTAGAATGTCGTATTGTTTCTAAAAATATCTGGAGTTGAATCGAATAAGTAGGCAAAATTCTTGGATAAGCTGACGAACTGCTTCGATGCCGAGAACTTGCGTTGGCAAAACCAGTATGTATTTTCAATAGGTCGCTCAACTGGACCTATACCTATTTGTACCCTCGCAGGTAAGGGGACCGACGAGTGAAAACAAAAACTGCAATAATTTAAGGAGAGGAAAAAAGTATGTGCTCCCAAACTTAAGGAGAGGTAAGATATTAGACGGGCTTTTTTATTTCAGGAGTGGTACCGTTAAATGGATTGAAAGGGTCACTTGGGTGAATAGGATCAAAAGATTTAGAACAAAATTATCAGTGCAAAATCTACTTTAGAAATAATTTTTTCCTTGGTAGGCAAATTAATACTGTTTACAAGTACTGTAGTTTTATTGGAAAGTTACTTGTAAGAAGAAACGTTCTAAGTTAGAAAATTGTTTCAAATTTTGATCGTATTCACCCCACCGTGATCATATTCACCCCGTTTTACGGTAATATTTTAGGATCCCTCCCTCCCTCCCCCTAAAAATATATTTAATGCAATCAAACTTAAATAACTTTCTGTAGTACTAAGAAATGCCGGTAATGTAGAAGCTAAGAAGTACGAGAATCAGAAAATTATTTTCTTTCCAATTTCTCTAATTCATGAGATTTTTAAATGTTTGTTGCAATGGGAGTTCACAATTAGAATTTATTGGTTTGTGGACATACGCCATTGCTCATGTTTTGCTGATCAAACCAGTGTTGAATGACAAAGTACAAAAACGAACAAAAAAAAAAAAAAAATATAAAAAAAAAAAAAAAAAAAAAAAAAAAAAAAAAAAAAAAAAAATCTATATATATATATATATATATATATATATATATATATATATATATATATATATATATTTTTAATAATTGTTATATTTGACAACAAAGAATTCTAGAGATAGAATTCAGTCGAATATCGACACAACACCCAGACACAAAAGACAGACACAAATATATAACCAGATTACCTGTATGGAAAAAGATGGAAATAGACAAAAACAGTGAACAGTGGACAACAAACAAAAGAAAATAGACAACATGTTCGTTGGTTTTAACTTGTGTTGGCTATTGTATTTTGTTTGTTGTCCTCTGTTCACTGTTTTTGTCTATTTCCATCTTTTTTCATATTGGGAATCTGGTTCTAGATTTGTGTTTGTATTTTTTGTCTGGGTGTTATGTCGATATTCGACTGAATTCTACCTCTAGAATTCTTTGTTGTCCAGTATAACAATTATAAAAAAAAATAAAAAAAGACAGAAATTGTCTGGGATTGCTTTTTTTTTATTTATGTGCGTGTTTATTGTTAGTTTTTTCTTGTTCGTTTTCGTACTTTGGCATTCAACACTGGTTTGATCAGCAAAACACGAGCAATAGCGTATATCCACAAACCAATAAATTCTAATTCAGTTAATTTTTCTATTGTCATAATTGCCGGCGGGAAGGGAGGGGGTGCTTTTACTCCACTGTGCAAGGTCATGCAGCATTCCGTAAGACTAACTCCTTACAAAATCCATGTTACTAACTATTTAATAAACCTGCCGTAAGACTTGCCTGTTAATATCCGAAGAATAAAATCAAGTCAAATTTGATAAACGCATGTTATTCCTGTCCGTAAATTGGCGCTAAACTGTTTCTACTGTGACTGGTGAATAACACACGGAATTGTCTTCTGCCAAACGGCAAGTGTTATACCGAACTAAGTGTCCCAACGACAACACTTTGGACTCGCAATCGGGAGGGGCCGGGTTCGATTCCCAGTTCCCGCCATTCTGATTTCGATCTAACGTGTTTTCCCGAAGTCTCTCTAGGTGAATCCTGAGATGGTTGGTAGCAAAGACTTGTCTCAGTTCCTGTCCTTGTGTCAAGTTGTACGTCAGCGTCTGTAATGTCCTCGCTGTTGACAAGTAGTACCCACTTTACATTAAGTGCCTTAATCCCCAGTTTAACTACATTATACTTATATAACTATCCACAAAATACTATATAAAATTTGCTCTTCTTCGATTTACTGTACACTTTACACCAATTTATGAAAACAATTACCTTAATTTCTCTGTCGTTATTGTAAAACCCAATTTCCTAATTATATCAGACACTAATAAACATTATCATTTTGGCATCAGCCCACATTCGAATCAGAGTCCGCTATCTCTCTATATTCCTTATTTATTCTTTCTCTTAAACAAAAGTTAAAGCACACAGAGTGTAAGGAAACACAGTTTTCATTCGCTAAGAGAGTGTATGTGACATGAACGTTCCATATCACTCCCTTCTTTTCCCTTATAAATTACGGAGTTGCTTCTGCCAACGTTCATAACGACTCTCAAGCAAGAAGTTCAAGTTTTCAGCAAGGCATTAAGTTCTTCTAGACACCATTTTGAATACATATTTATCAAATAAAACAGAAAAATTACTCTAAGAGTGTTTAATGCTCTGTTTCCTGAACTAAAAAAAAAAATTCCTTGAAATAAAATAAATGCACAGCAGTAGTAATACTGTAAAAAAACTTCTTAAATATTAATGTTAATCATTAACCCATACAATCACAGTATGGCTTCACACAATAAATAAAAAACTAAAGATATAAATGTGTTTCGAACGGTGTGAATTTGTAAATTTGACACCACTTTGAAAAAATTGAGAAAAAGACTTGCGAAAAAAAATTTTAATTAAAAACACTACCCTGTAAGTGAAATTTCTTTCAGTAGTTTAAGACTATCTTAAATAATTGAAGTGTGTCCGGTTTTCAAGTGAACGTTTTTGCCTCAATATTAAAAACCTGCTTGGATACTGACAGGCAAGGGAAATTATATCTTGAAAACATTTTTAGTAGTAGCAGGGTTCCACTTAATTACGGCTCTTTTGTTTCAAAATTAATTTACCGTACACTAAAGAACCATATTTTTTTACGAAGAGTGTGTACTAAACCGACTCCTAATTTACTCAGCGGGATAAGAATTTTTTATATCTTGCCCCAAGTCCAGAACGTGAGAAATAGGCGAACGTGTACGAAGTTAGAAACGCCCAGCTGGTGCCAGGTAAACTAAACACGGCTATAAATAAGACTGCTACTTATAAGCGCGTATATTTTCCCATTTTCTTCCCACCGGCACCGGCAGGAGAAAATATCGACGTAAAAACGTAATTTGTTTCCCGGAGGTGTCGAGAAGGGGAGGGGTAATGATCGCTACCTCCGAGTTTAATCTGTGGTGGCTGCGGCCCCGAAAATAGAGGAGAGCCTAGGCAAGTGTTGAAGCCTCCCGTGAAGCAAAAGTAAATTTACCGCTTTGTTTTTGGCACCCCCCGGTGCTGATTGGCCGCAGGTAGTCGTGCGGGGGCGGGGGTGGAGGGAACCAGATGATGGACGATGGTGTGATGACGTGGCCAGGTGACCGCGTCCAATCGGGAAATTGAGCCGTGCCAACGAGAGCAAGAAAAACCGCGGCGACTCTTTCCCGCGGCGGTGTGCTCTTCTCGCTCGCAGCGTGTCCTACGCCCGATATGCTCAAGTCACTATCCTGGGCCCCCGATTATATATCACCACCTGATATTTGCACCGACGCAGGAGCAGCGCAGGTGCAGAGCAAGTAAAACGGACCTTCACCAGAGTTGCTACTGGTAGGTCTGAAAAACTATGAAAATTGAAAAAAGTCTATGAATTTGAAAGTCATCAGGGAAAACCCTAGAAAAGTCAGGGAAATTGATTTTGGTGCGTGGAAATTTAAATGAGTAATACAAACTTTAGGATTTGGTGGTTAAAAAGTTCTGCAAAGTCTTGCAATTTTAAAAATCTTGTACAATGGGGACAATGTAAATGATTTATTGGATGATGTAGAAGGGAACCAACCCACAAATTACTGTACTGGAGCTGAGATATTCAAGATCCATATAAACCTTGTAGGAACCACTTTTTCTGGTCCCTTCTTTTCATTCAAATAATATGATTTAACACTTGTTAGTTTTCTAGGATCTACTTCTTACCTCCTTCTTCTACTTGGAACGATTATTTCAAAAGAAATTACTTTGTAGATTGTTCCCATTCTGCATAACTCCATCCAATTCTACATATGTTTTCAATAACGAAAAAAAGTAACTTATTGTAATTTATTTCTCTTGACTCAAAAAATTGGAAAGCCTGTTACAATTATTTTGGTTGGCGATACATTGGGCTACTAGGTTACATAGGAATATTGAATAGGAGGCAACCAGAACTATGATAGATAACAACTACACTAAAACAATAATGTTGTCTGGGTTGTAGTTGCTAAGATGGCAAACACTCACTGGCAAACTAGCCACAGTCCATTTGCAAATACCTGATCAGTAGGGACTAGAAAATTTCACGAATTCAATCACCTTTAGGCTAGAATCCATGGTACTACGCATACTCAGGCCCCTTCGATTCGTTCATTGTCTGGTGTTCCTCAGAGTAGCAGCAGCTAGTGAACAAATAGTCGGGGCTTGGCATAGTACAATGGATTTAAGCCTACAAGTAATTGAATTCGCGAAATTTTCCAGTCCCTACTGATCAGCCATTACGTTTCTAGAATTGGTTTTAAAAAAGTACTACCCGACTTATTTACTAAATAAAAACGACTGGAAATCCTTAATTTTTGTCTGAAAAACCTGGGTCAGGGAAATTTGTTCACGATAATTTGTAGCAACCTTGTTCACTTGCACATCTACTGTGACCAGCACATATCTGTGCATGCGAGTCCCCTCCTACTCTCAAAGCTCGTCACGGACAGATTCCTGGCAGCAGACAACAGAACGGCCCGGCTGAATAAACGCAGACCTAAAAACATTCGGTACTCGGGCTAGAGTAACAGCAAATACGTTAGCAGTACCGAAGTATTTGATAGGCGCATATTTACAACCACTTGTACCCGTCACGAGACTTCTTGCACTTCTATGCGTGCATACTTGAATACAATGCAGCGCAACCTGACACAACGCAAGTGTAAATTTAGCATTGCACCCGTAAAAAGTAATATTTTTTCGCTTCCCCACCCTGCTGTCCTGCCTTTGATCAGGCACGGAGCAAGCGATGAGTTTTAAGAAGTAAAACATATTTATTAACATTATAAACATAGCCTTGTGCCGGGCAAGGTAGTTGTGTACCATCAACCTAGTTTAATTTCAAATGAAGGATCAAGGATTTCAGGAATTCTGTTTTTTTTTTATGATTGAAGTTTGATAAACGGTTAAAGACAGCAAGTTATTTTATGGACTAAAATGTCAGGCACAATGTTACCCCAAAACTGTACAAAGTTACCCCAAATGACTTTACTTACATTCTAACCCAGATTTGTGTTCTCCAAATATTGTTGAGTAAAAAAATCACACAAATTAATTACAACTAAACACAATCTGAATTGATTAAAAGCTATTTTTGTTAAATTTCTATTTTATTTATGTGACCCCCACCACTTCAACTCGTCCCATGGATCAGCCCTGTTGATGCTCCTGCAGGCATACTGTTCGTACACTATCTAGTCCTCGAGGGGAAGACTGTCGATAGTTGAGCTCTTAGAGGTGACGTGACGAGGGATAAGCGAGAAAGATTAGGCCTTAAGGGCGTTCGCGTGGCAAAAACGGTTTCTTTTATATTTGTACGACATAATGTTAGTTTTGTAGACGTCATATGCGAGTACAATTTCCACTTGTGAAACCTTTTTTTAGCTTTCATAGTCTTCCCACAGCGGCAGGTCTAAGTCAAAATTTTCAATTTACGGGAACATGCTAATAAAAAAAAACCAACTGACTTACTCGAATGCCATAATTTACACTGAAATGAGGTAGTATTGGCCATATGCTAAAATATTTAAAACCACACAACCAAGTCCCTTTGTATTTTTAAAAAACTGCCCTATATAAAGGAATTCATCGTTTTTAGAATTTTGTAAAAATGCAAAGGAGTTGTACTGTGTGGTTTTAAATATTTTAGCATATGACCCATACTATTTAATTTCAGTGTGAATTATTTCATTCGTGAAGTCGGTTTTTGTTATTACATGTTCCCGTAACTTGCAAATTTTGATTTTGACCTGCCGCTATGGGAAGACTATGAGAGGTAAAAAATTTCACGAGTGGAAAATGTAGTCAAAAGTAACGTCTGTAAAACTAACACTATGTCGTACAAATGTAAAATTATGCGTTTTTGCCACGTGAACATACCTTAAGAGCTCGCGCGCTTCCACGCTCCTTTTAGTTCGATTAGTATGCAAATTATATCTGCAACAGTATTATTTTTCTGTACGAGTCTAAAACCAAAAATATTGAACTGCAGTAAGTAGTTTTGTATGTATGAAATGCTGTTTTATATGAGTGGCTTAGATTTATAGTGGCGTAAGTTAGTTAAAATAGTTTTAATGTAAACAATTTTTTTTTGTAATCACATGCAAAATGCAGTATATCCTTTCAATACTCAAATTGAATTCAGAAATACATATAACTGTGAAATATTTTTTACAGAATACTCACGTGAAAAATGTGTATAATATGAATAAAAACGGCACTGCAAAATATTTTTGACTAACACCACTATGAATCTCATATATACACACACGCGCGCACACACACACACCTCTTGTTTGGTATTAACATTCCACACGGAAAATAGTAAACTAGCCCAACGGTGAAATTGTTACATGGCTAAATAAATAATTAAATATATGAAAAATAAATGCCAGGATCTACATTTTTCGAGACTTATAGCGAAGAAGTTCTAAATATATAGTTTCAGCGATTTTCACTATTTGTTCCTCTCCAAGGCATTATAGAATACATGAGTCAAACCACGTCAATAGCTGTTACTTTTTACCAATCCTGAAAAAAAATATTCCCAAAATAATTAAGTTACGTACGGAGATATATAGATATATATACTGCTTTTACACATGAAATCTTGTAATTGACTCGTTTTAAAAAGAGAACCTTGGAAAACCTTCATTCATTACTAATAATATTGTAGGCCATTTACGACGAAGTAGGCACATTTTAAGGCCATTCTAGCTGGCATAAGCCACACAAATTTTTTTATCATGTTGTAGCCTGAGACGCCATAATTTAGGAGCAAATAAAGCTATAACTTATTTACAAGTGGCATGTAAACCAGTGACTGAAAATATAGACATTTAGTGATAGCAAAACGTTAGCGAGGTGTTGCAAAATGATCATTTTACCGTGAACAGCCTATAATACTATTACGAATATCTGGATTAGCCGCCTCCCTTCCCATTTCGTCAAACATACCTCTATATTTTCCCATATTTGACATTCTAAGCGTGTCGCTTTTCTGCGAACACTGTTATAGGCCGTTCACGATAAAGTGAGCACTGCGCAAAGTTTACTTTCAGCCGTTTTGCAGCCATCTTTACTACATTTTAATATGGAAACTTCCATGTTACTAAAAACCAGTGTAAACGTTACAACGCTCTCAAAAGTTAACATATGTTGACCCAATAAAACACGTGTTTAATTAATTACAAGTTCTACTGAGTGCTAAGTTTATAGTGAACAGCTTTTACCTACAACTCCTCACAAATGAAGGCTGCCGGTGTCCTGTCTCTCTTCACCCTTTGACCTTGCTCTTTGCACCTGAAGATTGAAGCCATGTAACTTGTGCTATACACCGTTTCGTATTGTGTGGTTGTTGGAAAAGTCATCCAAGACGGCACAGAAATTATATAAAAGTGATCCTCTCTCCGGGGTTTGCGACGGTAAAATGGTCAGACCAAATACATAATAAACCAATATCTGACAACTTGTGCAATTATGGAAGAACACTGATTGTGTTTCGAACAGATAACCACACACATCATTTTATAAATTTCAAATTTACGCTGCCAAAATAACAACTCGGAGAAAAACTTTCTTTTCTCGACGGTGAACTAATTTTAGCTGCATTTCCCTCGTTAGACTCTTGTAGCTGCCACCTCCATGTGCGAATGATATCTCCCCTCCCCCCACCCCAAAAAAAACAGAGTTGTTTGAGTGTGCCGCATTTGTTCAGGATCTTTGATACACTGGGCCAAAACCTTTTAATTGGTTATTTAGTGCCTCTAAGTTAACGTAAACATGAAATTGTTTCCCACACACACGTTTTCATTAGACTAAATTTTGATACCCGTTATAATAAAACTAACGGTTGCTCTGAAACTACGTATTTTTTCATATTTGTAAATATATACATATGTATTTAATACTATATTTTACAATACGAGGTGTGTCAGGACGGAGTGAGTGAATTTTGCGAGGTGCTAGCTTATGAAACAGTAAGTTGAAAATTTGTTTTCAAGGTTAGCAGGAGTAATGCTTCTCATAAAATCTACTTTGGAATGTCATTTAACTAAATAATATACAACTCATTGACTTGTCATTGTTTCGACACTATTCAGAGTACTGTTGCTTAATATTAAACGATATTTTATTTTATATTTAAATACAGTAAGTTTTATAGTCAATTTTTAGGACATCATTACTCCCACTCGAATTCACTTTAAGGTCAAATAAAAATTTTAAAAATCTCGCCTAACTTGCTATAAGCTATAATTACGCACGCAAAATTAACACAAACCATTATGTCACATCCGGTATATAATGTAATGAAAAAGCCTTACTTTTTTTATAGTCAGAAAAGTCTACATCAAGCCTACCTCTGTATAGCTTCTGCTTAGGAAGCTAATAATTTAAAGTGTTGTGCAAGTCATACATTAAATGTGTTTTTTTTCTCAATAATATGTGTACTAGGTAACAAAACGACATGTTGTAAAACAACCCTTCTTCTTTTATTTTTTGGCCAAACGTAGCTAGCTGATGCGTAAGAATAAAATCAATGCTTGATTTCTTGCACAGACTGCATGAATCACAAACAAACCTACCTGGGCGTTTCAGTTATTAAGATCACCTTACATTTTTCTACACATGTGTCCAACACAAAGCTTTTGATATTTTATATTTATATTGCAGACTACAGTAACCTACACTGTAAAAAATCTTCCTAAAATGTTTAGGAAGTTATTATCCCAGACGCTGTATGGGACAGTTACCATACTACCCGTCATGTAAATATGCAAACTTTTACACTTGTTACAATACAAGTCTGGTAACTTTAGTATACATTTGACTGTTTTATAATTAGGTTCAGGAGTGCTACCATGAATGTCTGGGAAACTATTCTACCATACCTACTTTCTTAGCGCTCCTATACGTACGTCTGGTAAATTTACAAACTATTTTTTAGAGTGTAATTGTAACGGTCATCTTGCTTCCTTTTGCATATTCTCATTCGTTTGCTCTTTTTGTCTTTTGAAATTGCTTTATTCTGGTATTCTGGTCCGTGTGGTTCCATATCTTACTTGACTGACTCAAAATTCTTAAATATTTATATTTTTATTCTTGGTTTTCTCCTATGTTTTTATGTTTATTTAATTTTGCTTATAGAACTTCCCAAGCAAATAGGAAAAATATATTTGCTATTTAATACAATTATTTGTTTTAAGTGTTTTGAAATAAGGATCTGCTAAACTTGAAGGTATCTGGATTTTGTTTTTTCCTGCTGTGCTTTTTTATTTTATTTCTATTTTCGATCGCTATATTTTTGTTAAGTTTTTTAATTTATGTGTGTATGAATGTTTTTATACCTTCAGGTTTCAGTTTTATCGTTTTGTTATCTTGGCCGAAGAAACAAATCCCTTGCATATAATATCGGTTTGGGTGTTACATCAATTATTTTAAGTCAAAAATGCACTATAGCATGTAAAACTAATTATTCATTGTAAGACTATTCACTTGTAAAATATTCACATTTATATCAAATAAAAATAATGTTTTTGCAACCTATGCTAGGGAAGTGTAACGTAACTACTTTCCATCTTGTTATATTAAAAATATTCCTCGTATAAACACTATATATTATAATATTTGGTTTCTTGTAATGTGTTTCTTCTGTTAATCGACCCTAAAGTATTTTAACTTTATGTTTTAACTAGCGTTTGATTAAATAATCAAATATTTCAAATTATTGTACTTCCAAGGTCATTACTTACGTGGTTACTTCACTTTAGATCAGTTAAAAAAGTCATGTGGTTGTATAACATCGTAGTAAAATGTGTCCGAGAAATACTATTGAGATCTTATATCAAATTTTGACTTATGAAAATCAAACCTGAATAGCCGACCCTGACAATTCTATATACCGTAGTATAGGCAGTGAAAATGCAATATATCGTTTTATGACGAACAAAATAGATATCGTATCACCCGAAGTCCCCCACACTCACACAGAATAGTTCCTTCTGAAAATTTACATTTGTACTTTTATGTTACTTTGGCTCTGAACACCCTCCGGGCGAAACGTTACTAAGCACTGACAATGGTTAATAATTTCAGCAGCCGTAAATCGGTTGGCATCCATGCACTATCGCGTATCAACCGAAGGGATATAACCACAGACAGACACTTTTTAAAACGTTCAATTTAAGTTATCAGATATCAGAAGTCAAATGTAACTGTAGTTATACTTATTTGGTTACTAAGGATTTTCCGTACGAATTTCTTTAATTTAGTCGTAGATATAAGAGGGCATTGTAAATAATTCAGCGTTAAAAACATCAGTTTTTAAGTTAGTAGGTTCTCAAAGCCAATTTGCAAAAAAAAAAAAAAAAAAAAAAAAAAAAAAAAAAAAAAAAAAAAAAAAAAAAAAAAAAAAAAAAAAAAAAAAAAAAAAAAAAAAAAAAAAAAAAAAAAAAAAAAAAAAAAAAAAAAAAAAAAAAAAAAAAAAAAAAAAAAAAAAAAAAAAAAAAAAAAACAAGCAACCTTGTACAATTGGTTTTACCAAATTTCTGAACAAAAATTTTCCTCGAATAACGTATTCCTGAAAAACAATCTGTGACCCGAAATCTCGTACATTTAATTGCGGCGCAACAGTTTACGTTTAACAAATGCATCGTTATGATGGATAATGCTCATCAAGTTGGCTAACATTATCTAGATTTGTTGATTTGTAATTTTCAATATTGACTTTAAAAATCATGTAGTTTTAAAATGATATTTTAGCATTTTTAATCTGCCGTACACTCTTTAAGTAATATTTAATATTACATTACAATTAACTGTTTTAAATATAATTTCATTTTTATTTAGTCGTTATGTATAACGATATTTTTTATATTCGAATTAACTGTTTTGTTCTTCAACGTTCTTGTTAATAGTGATTTTGGTTACTTAGCGATTGTTTCAAATATGTATTTTATTATTAGTATTAATTTTCTTCGTATTGTAACGCGCTATCTTGCTTATAACTTTAGTGTCATACACATTTTCTCAAGTATGCGTTTTAGTGTAATAGAACCGTTAAATTCCCGTATTTTCCAGTATTGTTCGACTTCAAATGAAATTGCACTTCTTACAAGTGAGAAAGCTAAATATTTTAATGCATATGCCACTGCTGCTCGCATTTTTGAAATATGCCACATTAATTAGGCCCCACTGCAAAATTCTTACAAGCAAGGTGTTTTTACGAATATCCGAAACTGATAAATATCTAACTCTAATTTTATTCGCTATTTAATAAAATTCAATGAATCTTTTGTTAGTTAAAGTCGTTAAAAATATTTGCATAAAGAAGGTAGTATAGCATTGCATATTATAGACTATTCACGATTAAGTGAGAACTGCTTAACTTTTTCTTTCAGCCATTTTGCATTCATCTTTACCATTTTAAATATGAAAACATCCATGAAACTAAAAACCAGTGTAAATGTTTCACCTATCTCGAAACTTTACACATTTGTCCCCAATTAAATAGAGTTTAGGGTTACTTTGAGTGTTGCGGAGTGCTGAGTTTAAAGTGAACAGGCTATACAATAAGAACTTTGACGGAAAAAAAACTACGAAAAGTAAAAAATGAAAAAAGTGTTACTGTAACTGGGGAAAATAAAATGCGACGTAATAAAGGATGATAACTTGAGAAAAATAAATTGTCGTAATCAATGCCAAAGTGAGAGTAACTTTGTTATTTTCAGTTCATTCTGAAGCAACAGTGTGAAAAAATACGTTTTATTTATACATAATAAAGTTGCGATAAAATCGAAGCACCAACATTTAAGGAACGTGAAAGAACGGCGGATTGATTTTGAATTTAGTACAGTGAATTTTCCTCCTGGCGACTTCCGTATTTTTCTAGGGTTATCGTACTTTTTTTTCTCCCCTTCAGGGGCAAGTAGCACGTTCGCTTTTGGCGATTATTACTTCCGGCATTTTGCAAGGACCCTGTAAAATGAAGTGGGAGGAAAAAGAATGAGAGTGGGGGAAAAAAATTGGAGCAGCACATGCGCGAAGATTCAAGATGGCGGAGGAAACTTGATTATCGCCTTCCATGACGAAGCGCTTTCCGATTCTCGACTCTTTCCCTCTTATCCGTTTCTCTCTCTCTCTCCTTCTCTCCCCTTCTTATTCTCTCCACACTTCCCCCACCTTCGTTATCAATTAAAACTGGGGACGCGAGGTGAATTAGTAATCGCGCCGTTCTCCAGGTAGCAAAAGTTCTACCCCCGTCAGCTGGGTGGTTTAATACACTGGCCGCCAGATGGCTCGCGTGTGACCTACTAACATTCTAGGAATACATTACGTATGTTTTGTGTACAAAACGGGTATATTGGTTCAGCAGGTGTGTGTGTATGTATGCATATATATAATATACACACACGCCGAGATTGTTTGTAATTCCATGTAATCTCCTGTGACAGGAACAGTTAAAATATTATCTTACTTTACTGTTGACCAAATTTAATATATTTATCCAACGGCGTAACATCCTAGAGTATCATGACTCAGAAACAGAAATGCAACACAAACTAATTATCGGGTAGAAGTTAGCTACAGTTAAGAACTAAATTTAGATGGCAATATGAAGTATATTTTTATGTACGTTAATGATACCCTGAGATAAGGGAATGGAAAGTTGAAATCATAAAAAGTTCATGCATCAAGGGCTTTCTGAAAACCCAAATAAAAAAAAAGAGATGTAAATGACTTTATCACAGAAAACACAGAACAAATCAAACAAATAACTAATTGTGAGCATAAAACAGTAAAACTCAGCGTGAGTGTAAGTACATGTTGACTAGTATTGTGGTGATATTACTGTATATATATATATATATGTATATATACATAACTATAGTATGGCTATATCGGCATACCTAGCTTACAACGCTGTCTCCCCCGACAAAAGTAAATAAGGAAAAAAAAAGTTTGATGCCTACACGATTTCTCCAACAGTTTAAAATACCGCATATGCAAGTACACACTCTTTCGTTGTAAGACAAAAAAATTAATTATGTCAAGATAGTGGAAAAATTTAGTTTTTTTGTAAATAGTTTATTTTTAGTTAACTTCAAGCGAGAACCCCATTTATGTAGTCATTTAATTCGGTGTTAGACTAAAGTTGCCATGTCGCAGTTTAGCAATATTTAGTATATTCGCCAATAGTCAAATGTCGCAGCAAAAGAGTTTACACGAAACAAGTAAAGTAATAATGATACTTATATTCTTCCGAATAAATATGATGATTGTAAAGGCATCGAGCTAATACAGTACCACAACACCACATCGGAGATGGAATACTAGTATAGTCAAACCTTTTTATTTTCTGTTTACAGTTCACATACTTTCTGCTATAAGTCTAACACAATACAACGATTGCAACTGAAATGGAAAGATTCGCCCCAGCTCATACAGATCCATTTTACTGCAGCATTTAACAAACTGTGTACAGTTTCAAACGCGAATATTTCGGCAACGTTACATTATTAAGGAAGTGGTGCAAAGAAGGATGGCTGCATATTACAGAACTACGATAAAACACACACACGCATATATATATATATATATATATATATATATATATATATATATATATACGTACATACATACATACATACATACATATAATTCGTCTTATATTAAGGCAACAGTAAAGCATATGCTTAATAAACACACCACGCGAATACTGTGCTAAATTTCAAACCAAAATTTTAGTGACAAAATGTTGTACGATGACGTTTTATGTATGTGGCAACATAGAACTTTAATTAGTACTCTCTTGCGATCCACAGATATCTTACTTATATTACTACTACTATTCTGACCTGCATATTAGGGATAGAAGTTAAAATCCTGAGCAGTCTTAACATGATTCTACGTTTTGGCATAATATACATAAAATAATAACTGGACGTAGAGAGCAAGAGGAGACTATCTCCGTGCAGTGTTGCCAGATTGTGCACTCTAAATGACGTCGTACAACATTTTGCCACTTACATTTTATACTCCAATTTAGCCTTAGCATTTGTGTGGTGTGGTAGTTATGAGTTTGTTTCCGGGTACTATACACACACAGACATTAAAAGTAGAAAAACTAAGCGAGGTGTCACGTCACAACGGTAAAAAAAATTCATCTCACACTCGACACGGCCCTCGTTCGATTCTACCCGGCTCCAACCATCCTGTTTTCGGTTTTGCATGGTATACCGAAGTTGCTCCAGGCGACTGCTGTTTTTTTTATTTAAACATAGGCCATGTCCGATCCCACTCCCAATCCCTGTACATGTGTAAAATTATAGGTAGTTATTTCTAATGATCTCGCTGTCAACGATACGTACAGTCCAACAAAAACGTAATAATAATTAGTCATAAATGTACGGTGTTATGCATTTATAGACTATGCGCCCATTTTTAGTTGCTAGAAACACATGCTTTCAGATTTTCAGGTTTGAAATAGTTTTACAAAAAGTTTTAGTTCTATACAGTCAAAATTTACATCACTAGATGTACGACAAAAATGCGTTTTGTAAGACTGTTTCAAAGCAGAAAAATATACTTAATTCGTAACTAACAAATGGCACATATTCTATTGATGTATAACACCGTCCAAATGTAACTATAGTTTTAACTTTAAACACAACACTCTCGAACACTTTAAACATACAAACATTTTATTTTATGTCAGCCAAATATATTAAGTTTTGAGATTGGGGAAATTTTTATACTGTTCTATTTTTGTTCCAGGGAAGTTATCAGGTCGAAAATAGTAAAGATGATTGCAAAATGGCTGGAAGAAATATTTAGGGGCTCACTTTATCGTTGGCATTCTACAGAATGTCCCATAAGTCCGGTCTCATGGGGTAAACAGAAATTGATGAAATATGGAACGGATTAATAGTGGTATAGTGTGTTGCACTGTGTTATGTTCACTTCCATGTGCCGTTACGACAGAAAACGTTCAAATTGATGGCCGCGATGTGCTTTGCACATGCGTATGAGACGGTTAAAATTGCTTTGTACACGATGTAACATGGGCGGCGGGATGGAGAGGCACGCAGCAGTAATGTTGTTATTCGCGATAACATTTCATTACATTCAGCTATTTCCTATTTTAACTTTCCTTAAGAGACCGATGTGTTCCTATGAGATCGGGCTTATATCAACACAGTGCATATCTCGGCTTTTGGGTTGAGGCGACATACATATAACGTTGTTTTTTTTATACCGAAATCTAAACATTACCTTAACGTAGAAAGCAAGATATGCATGACTTGAGCAACGGAAGTGTACGAACAAAACATCAACTGCATCGATTGACTTGAGAATAACAAGTTCAATCATTCAGGAAAAAGGAAATGGTACTTGTAGTCTCTCACGTAATTAAATACGCGAGTGTGCAACAAAACAGTTTACTGCCATCTTAGTCGTCTGTGGCCATGGTTTCGGAATCGCGAACGAATGACGACGTGACGCGAGTCGAAAAACCTACAGACCCAGAATGGCCCGCCCTCTCAGCCAGGGAACTTTTTTTTCCTCCCACTCTTTCTGCTGGGCGCCCAGCTGATCCTTGTGTTATGGTAACACAGCATCACAAATACCCCGCTTCCCCCTTTGCCCTAGCTAGCCGTGGGGCTTTGTAGTGGCGTAAGCCATTGTGCACTCGTCCACGACCTGCTCAATATCACCCCCTCCCTCCCCCCTCTTACCCACTAGCACTGGTCCAGCCGGCTGCTGAAGTCCTACCGGGAGCATTCTTCTGCTCTTCCCGGCCCGTGTTGTCCCTCAAGGACACCTCTCTCCCTCGACATCTTTCTCCGAGCATAGGTAGTTCGGGACAGGGGCAGTGGCGTCATTTAGCGGTGTAGAGGGCTTTGGGGGGGGGGGCAAATGCCGCCCTGGATTTTGAAGGAAAAGTGTATATATTTTTTGTGTATTTTGTTATTTAAATAATACTAACGTAAGCACGTAAAATTGAAGTTTTATTAAAGTTTCTAATTTTTCCTTGCATAATTAATTAAAAAAGATGCAACAAGGTCACTGTCACCAACAAAATTTTTGAGGGGGGGGGATCGGGATATATGCCCCCTCCTAAATGAAAATAAACTGCTCGAAAATAAAATTTGCTGTGTTAAATTCACAGTTTAGGAACAAAAAAACTGCTTAAATTGCATAATTTTGCACATTGAACCTGAAATTTTTCCGGGGGAGGACCCCCGGACCCCCCTTACCATGAACAGATATTCGAGCTACGCCCCTGGTTCGGGATAAAGTAAACACAAAAAAATATAACCTTTGAAAAGTATCACTAGCCATTACTGCATATAATTTAACATTACCTACCATTGCCTTACTGCTTCTATCGTTGAGCAACGGAATTACGTAATACGGTCCCATGTATTTTCCTAATTAAAAACAAAACTTATTCTACAAACGCAACCGAAATCGGCACAATATTGTATATCAGATAATCTACCAACATTTTCTTATCAAACATATCGGTGCCTACCAACTGCACAATTTATCTTACACCCGCGAACAAGTGATGTAGGTTTGTAGGTTAGACGTTACCCGTCGTTAGACGTTACACGTGGAAATATACGAATTACCTGAAAATAGAACTTAATGGCGCGGCTATCGCAATTTTCATCACCATTTTTTATTTTTTTATTCGTACCAGATATTTTTTTCTTATTTTAGACACAAAATGTGACTAAATTTGGCTCTTATTAAATATTTTTTATCTCTCATAGTTTTCGCGTAATGGCTTGTTAAAGTCATATTTTGCATGTTTCCGTTTTAACGACTACACTAAAACCAACTGATATACCAAACTCAAGGCGGATAAAGACATTGCAGGTTACAATTTCATGCTCATAAAAATAAAGAATAAAAATTATTTATTATTTTTAATTTAAAAAATTCTGAAACTAAAATTAAAAATTTTAAAAATTCAATATATATATTTTTTACATTCGCAAGCAATGGCGTTTATCCATGAATACTCATCTTGTCATACATCCCCGTTGCAATAATCTTTCAAAGATTAATTTTTATGTGTTGTACTTGTCCGGCGTTAGTGGCACTAAAATAAACCTTGTCTTGCGTCGTGGCTGTCATTAGTTAATTATTTGTTTACCCACGTACAGTTCAGCCAAAGTTGCGTCTGCAACAAATACGCGTTAACAGTAGACATATATTTGACATCATTACTTAAAATGAGAAATTAACAAGTTAATGAAAATCAAAGTACATAACAGAGTAAAAGTTATGGCAATTACATGACCGTGCGTATATTTTACAAATAATTTATTATAACATATTGTTTTATTATTTCATTTACAAAGATAAATAAAATGAACTATGGTATTACAGTGTAGTTCACTGAAAGAAAAATTTTGTTGGTATTTAGAAATCCCAATTATTTTAAAGTAAACACAAAATAACATTCTGTTGACCACAAAAAATATTTGGCTATCTGAATACGAACAATACGTAGCTGCCACAATTTTTTTTGCCGTGTTCAGTTTCTGTGGATGGTAATTTCAAGTTAAGTATACGTTACGTTTAAATGCCCTCAAAACTCTAAAAATATACTTAAGTTATGTTGAATAGAAGAAACCGTGATTTTGGGCTTTACGGTAGTACAACTACTTCAACTAAAACTTCGCCTGCTGAACAAAATCACTAAACGTAATAATCTCTTTTGTTATGATAGGA
>PNEQ01112876.1:29974-42916 GCA_003012365.1 Medauroidea extradentata
ATATATATATATATATATATATATATATATATATATATATATATATACATATATATATATATATGTGTGTGTGTGTGTGTGTGTGTGTGTGTGTGTGTGTTGTTGTTGTTGTTGTTGTTGTTGTTGTTGTTGTTGGTCTACAAAATTGTAACTTCCTCCGTTTTCCTACCCCATGCCCTGGTGCGATTGGTTCTTAAGAGGCCTGCCTAGGTAGGCTACGTTCGCGTGTGAGGTAGAGCATTAAGGCTGCCACTAACCGGCGCATGTAATGCATTATCGCATCTCCGCGCAAGCCACTCAGCTAGCGTGCAGTGATTTACTGTTATCCTTTTTCCTATGGGACTTTAGGCGGTGACCACATTATTGAATTATGGGCAGCGTAGTTGAAAGTCTAACGCTCGTGTCTATAGTTATGTTTTTCGAATCCGATTGTTAATTTTCCAGATACGGCAGTCTGAAAAAGCCATGTTTGGTCGTTCTGAGGGGACAGAAAATAATGTTTTTAACAAACGTGCCGGATTTTTAAAACTATAGCGACATAGTTTGAAGTGTGCGTTATTTTCGTAGATATACATATATAATGTGCGTTAAATAGTTTCGTCAAAAAGAGAATAGTCGTAACTCGCTACAACGCATTTAAGGACAGGTAGGGATGTTCCTTAAGGGTGTTCAAGTGCGTCAAAATTATAATTTTATATTTATATGAAGTAGTGTTAGTTTTGTAGACGATACTTATGAATGCAGTTTCCTCTTACGAAACAATTTTAGCTGGCGTAGTTTTCTGATAACGGTGAGTAAAAGTCAAAATTTACATGTTTTGCTGCCATGCAAATAGTGAAAACCAATCGACTTAAGTACGTGAAATAATTCACAGTGAAATAACATAATATGGGCTACGTAATAAATAATTTGAAAAAATCCCGCGAGATATTTTTTGTTTTAAGAAAAATTGCTGGGTTTGAAACGTTTTTCTGTAACTATGCGATTTTTTTAAACTCAAAATATTTAGTTGTGGTTTTTTTTTTACGTTTTAATGCATAGCTCATGGGCTCATGGGATGTAAGTTCACAGTGAATTATTTGTTTAAGTAGGTCAGTTGGTTTTCACTATTTGCGTGGTAGTGTAAAAAGCAAATTTTGACTTTAACATCCTGTTATGAGAAAACTATGAGAGCTAAAGTAGTTTCGTAAGAGTAACATGTACTCACAAGTATCGTCTACAAAACTAGGAATATTTCATAAAAATATTTAATTATGATTTTATCGCACTTGAACACCCTTAAACAGGCTGACCTACCTAACAATTTCATTCGGTGGTGACAACATAAACCATACTTCTGTTCTGTAAGTTTGTGTTATTTCACCGTTTAACTTTTAAAGTTAATTGTGTACTTATATTATGACTAATTTCTAAACATTCAACTGTACAAAATATTCACACGTGAATAAAATTATTTTTATAATTAACTGTCGCGGCATGATTTGCAATGCCCATTTAATTTTTTTAGTCCCCCGCTCTACTCCTCTTCATCGTTTGGCACCATTTCCCCATTTTTGACAGAAATTTTCGTTGGCGCCAGAAACTCAAAAGTTTTTTCCAATAATTTTTTTGGCACCCCATTTTGTGCATCTACACCGTTTTGTACCCTAACCCGTCAATGTATACATTATTTCGCAGAAACCTTTGCGGACGCACGTACAAAAACATGCCAAAAACTTTTTCTTTTTTTCGCTTAACTTTTTTGGGTAGCCCGTTCTGACCCTCTAAACCACATCCCCCCCCCCCCCCCCAAAAAAAATATCATTTTTTTTTTCAGAAACCTTTGAGAGCACACGCACAACTCACCAAGTTTAATCGCATTCGGATAAACGGCGTAGAAATGCGTCGAAGACGAACAAACATTCACTCTTTATGTATTTGATAGGGGAGTAAGTGAAATCCCGCCCCCTTTGTGGCATACTTCAGATCTTAGTAACAGCTCCCAAGATCAAGTGTCTCAATGTAAGGAAATATTACTAACATGAATAAATATTTTTAGATTAATCAATGTACACAAAAAATGCTAACTGCATTATAATTTCAACTACTACAGGTTGGAAAGAAAAAGCGATTTCTTACAGGAGAGTTTGGCACAGGGAAAATTTCTGCTGCTGTCGCTAAGGGACCAGAAAAATACACAACCGTAGTAAAATTAAATTTTAATAGGCTTGGAAAAGGACAGAAGTCGTTTAACTTAATTTCAAAGAGAAAATAATGAAAATAAACAAACTTCGCGTTATCAGGTTAATGTAACTTTAAATTCAGGAAAGCTCTGTGATTGGTCATTTTGCACACATTATTGACACCAGCGCTCAAGCGGCAGAAATTTTCCCTCTACCAAACTTTTAACACTGATCTTTCTAACCTGAAGTATAATTAACCTTATTTCAACGACATTCTACGACTTGTCACAATCTAATATACTTCTAATTATAACATAAGCTACACTGATATAGCTATAAGTTTTATGGATCAAGGCCCACTGCACGTATATTAAAACTTACATTTGTTATTTTTAAACTGCGTACATGCTAATGTTTAGGCTAATACGAATGAAAAACCTATTATTAGTGTGACAACAAAAATGTTTTAAGACACAGTGCTTAACACTCAGTAACGTTTTACTCAGAACACCATATCTTAAGTTTTTGTTTTCCCAAGGGACCAAACAATCTGAAATTGACAAAACATACGTGCCAACTACTCTTGAATTTCCATGCCTGTAGTTGGGAATTCACTTTGGCGGAATATTCGGTTGGCTTGTCGATTCTGTATTGTCCCACGCCTCCCACCAAGGCGAACCGGGTTAGAATCCCGGTAGGGTCCGTCCCCGGATTTTCGCATGTGGGAATCATGCGGGACGACACCGCAGGTCAGCGGGTTTTCTCGGGGATCTCCCATTTCCCACGCCCCTTCATTCCGGCGCTGCTCCATACATCATGTTACCCTCGCCAGCGCTAAAGACGTACATGTTAAGAGTTATTGGACCATAATTTTTTTTACGTTTTAGAAACGGGAAAGAGGATGTGATGGCGATAGGTCGAATATAACACGTCCGTCAAACACCTTATCGCCTCTAGGCGCGGAGTACTAGAGTAGAGTGCAGTGTTTTCGTAGAAAAAATTTTCCCACGGGACTTCAAGCGATGACTGATAATTTATTTATGGAAAGTATGTTGTAAAGTCAAATGCAAATTTCTATGATTTTGTTATACAATTACGGTCGACGTTTTCTAAATTAAAGGTAGCCTACGTGAAAAAGTAATTTTTAGCACTATTTTAAGATCTTGGTAACCATATTTTTAATTAGCTGACGGTGCTTTTAAAACCATAGGGGTACAGTTTGAAGTGTGTCTTCTTTTCGTGTATATATTTTAATAGCTATACAAGAAATAATACTTTCCATTCCACGCACAGCACGTTTCACGCTCCAGGCCCAGTAATTGTTAAGTGTAGAACTAATTCTCTTCACTCTTCATTTAATCTTAAAATGATAGGATCGCCGCTGAAAGTGGCAAGAGGCAAACCTACAGAGGATAGAATGCACTGATATACAGGATGGCCCAAAAGTCCCGCATCAAAGGCAGTTGTTTAGCAGTTGTGTTCTTCATGTTGCAGGAGAACCATGCTGACTATTGAAAAGCGTGGCGGAGTTTATCCTGATCTGCATGATCGCCTGCAGCTGAGTTTTGATGTTTCAGGCAACATTATATATTTTACTTCACACACATTTAGTGTAAGTTGTTCTTCCTATGATGCGGGACTTTTCGGCCATCCTGTAGAGTGTTATCCACACAGAGGCGAAGATTTAATTATATACGCGTGCATAGATGGTCCTGCCGTCAGGTCGTTACGTAATAGTAATTTCCACAAAATAAAACATTTTTCAGTTCCATAGTTTTCGTACAAGTATGTCAAAGTAGCGATCTAACTATTTTCACTGTTTACACAAAGTAAAAATACAAATTATCAAAGATATGCAAAAACGCGGTGCTTCCTGGCTCTTATCTCTCCGCTGTTCCCACGCGTCAAATGTGAAAATTTGAAACCGGAACACAAAACTCTAAAAAGTGCCGCCCGCTCAAACGTAAGTTATGTAAGGGCTCACCTTAAAAAATTAACTAGTTACCAACGAGCTTATAAGAACAGAGTGGCAACTCATTTGTGCGTGTTTTTACCGAACGTAACCAAAGTGGGTTCTAAGTAACTACTACTTTCGAAAAACGTCATTAAACTCAATATTTCACTATCTGTGTAGTTAGAAATTTCATTCGTCACATATTATTATTATTATTATTGTTATTATTTATTTAGGGATAGTCTTCACTTTGACAGAAATTGTACGTTAGAAATTAATTTGGTACAATATAAATCTGATTAGCATACAAGAAAACGAGAAGTTCAGTGAACCATTTCAAGCGAATTTCAAACAAAATACTCCACGCACAATCAGACATTACGTAACGGACATGCTAAACAGAGACCATAACTCCAGCATCCAAAGTATAAATTAAGGGGCCTCCCTACCTGCGCTTCAATTGTGTTGCAGCGAGTTACGGCAATTTTTTTTCACAAAACTATTTAACGCACATTACATTTGAATATCTACGAAAAGAACACGCACTTCACACAATGTCGCTATAGTTTTAAAAATTCGGCACGTTTATTAGAAACCTCACTTTCGGCCAACTCAAAATTACCAAAAATGGCTTTTCCAGACTGCCGCATCTGGAAAATTAACAACGGTATTCAAAAAACACAACCAAGTGTTAGACTTTGAACTATGCTCTCAATAAATAAAATAATGTCGTCACCGCTTAAAGTCACATAGGAAGAAGGATAATAGCGAAGCACTACACGCCAGTTGAGTAGCTTGTACGGAGAGGTGATAATACATTACATACGTCGGTCAAAGGCAACCTTACCGCTCCTGTCTCACACACATGCAGCCTAACTAGGGAGGTCTCTTAAAATTTAACTATCAATACTGTAATTAGATAGTGCTCGAACGCACAGACGACTAGGAGAGCTACGCCACTTCCCCTCCACTCTGTACCCGACTCCTCTGCATCCCTTACTGCTGACGTCACAAGCCATCAGGGGTGGCAGGAACCACTCAGCCGTTTTTGACGAGCACTCGCAAGGCCATCATCGAAGTTTGCTCTAACACTTGGTAGTTTCTTGACCACATTGTGTCTTCCCGAGCTGCGAGAATGATCTGAGCATCGTCGCGGTCGGGTGTAAATACAACTCGGCGATCACAGAATTACTATGACGTTCAGCCTGTACGAGTAAGTGAAGGAGACGATCTCGGCAGCAGAGGCGGTGACGGCGCGGCGGCGATGGCAAGGAGCGGCGCGGGATAAGTACAACCAGACAATAAAAGGAGATAGTGTGGAAAGTGCGTACGACGGCGGAATTGTTGGGGCGTGTTCGGACGGTGCATTTCCATGTGTGAGGCGAACTAACATGTTAAAATTATACTGGAAACAGTGAGAGACTTCTTGAATGAAACATTTTAAATTAAGTGAGACTTAGGAAGTATTTCGTGTGAGAGAGACAGACATTTATTAACTGTGTACTTAGAGTAGGGATTTTAGATGCTAGATAACTGTAAATAGTAAAATAATGTAAACATGTACCCATACAGTAGTTAATTGTATATAAGTGTAGCATTTTGTGTAGTATTATAATAAGTTGTGTTACAGATTGGGAAATTAAATTTTGATTCTTTAATTTAGTTTATCAAGTCCTTCCCTCCCAATCGAGACCGGCTTCGTTTAGGACAGTTAATTCGTAACAATGTTTTTAAAGCGGAATGCTACGCAATAAAAAGTTGTATACTCATGTAATTTATATATTACGGTGTAAATTCATTATTTTAGTATTCAACAATTTTTCTTGCAGTAGTTTCAAGACTGCAGGCATCTTCGGTAAGGCTTCGTTTTCCTTATCCGAGCTGCGGGGAGTGGAGTAGGCTACTTATAAGCACGGATTTCTGAAGCACTACTCGTAGCGTCATGGTGCCACCTTCGTATAGGGAATTTAGAGGGGTGGGTAGGAAGGGCTGAAGGTATCGCCGGATACCAGTGACGTCACGAGCGATGAAGGTGCCGGCGTGTGTGTGGGACCACCTGGGAGTGTGCGGGGGGAGATTGTAGGGAAAGATATACGCTCCAGAGGCCCGTCATGGGAAAGGGGGGGGGGGGGAGGCGAGGGCGGGGAGGAACATCTGATAGTCAAGACTTCCTCTCACAGTCGAGCAACCACCCTGCCAGCAGTAACCTCACACCGCCACGGCGGCTAACATCAACCAGCTAGTGCGGGAAACAATGTTGCCAACTTGACTTAAGGGTCTTCAAGTGCGATAAAATCGTAATTTTAAATTTTTATGAAATATTGTTAGTTTTGTAGACGATAGTTGTGAGTACAGTTTCCTCTTACGAAACAATTCTAGCTATCATAGCTATCTCACGACAGCGCGTAAAAGTCAAAATTTGCTTGTTACACTGCCATGCAAATAATGAAAACCAACGGACCTACTTAAATACAATAATTCGCTGAGAACTTACATTCTATAAGTTATTCAATAAAATGTTAAAAACCCACAACGTAATATTTTGAATTTAAAAAAAAAAAAAATCGCAAAAATACGGGGGGAAAAAAGTTACAAATTCAGCAATATTTTTAAAACATAAAAACAAATCGCGAGATTTTTTTCCAATGTTTTATTACATCGTCCATAGTATGTTATTTTACTGTGAATTATTTCACGTTCGTAAGTCTATTGGTTTTCACTATTTGCATGGCAGCAGAACGTGCAAACTTCCACTTTGACGCACAGTTATGAGAAAACTACGACTGCTAAAATTGTTTCGAAATAGGAAACTGTACTCATAAGAATCGTCTACAAAACTGACACTATTTCATAAGAATATAAAATTATGATTTTATCACACTTGAACACCCTTAAGGGTATTCAGGTGGGAAAAATTACAGCTTTATATTTGTATGAAATGCTGTCAGTTTTATAGACGTTACGTGGGAGTAGATTTTCCTCTTACAAAAATTAGTTCAGCCAGTTTGACCTATAGTGGTATTTAAAAGTCAAAATTTCCATATTTCTACTTCATACAAAACTTTAAATCCAGTAAACGTAATGAAATGGAAAAAATAAATCAAATCAAAAATACATGTTACAGTCTACCGGTTGAATCACATAAAAACCAGTTACTAAAAAATTTTACATTAAAAAAAATTAAAAATTTTGTTATCTTCTTGTTTACTTAAGCAATTTTTAAAAACCCAAAAATATTTTATAATTGGTAGAGCCTATTTATACCCTTCACGCCTCAGACCATGACATGTAGTTTTGATATAAATTTTTCCATTTCATTATGTTTACTGGTTTTCAAGTTTTGTATGAAGTATAAATATGCAAATTTTGATTTTGAAACGCCTTTATGGGAAACTGACTGAGCTAATATTTCTTTTCCATAAGAGGTAAATGTATGTACTCTCAAGTAATGTCTACAAAACTAACATTATTTTATACAAATATTAAAAAATTGTGATTTTTCTCCACTTGAACGTCTTTACGGTCGGCGTCTACCTGCGCGATAAATGTGTTCAAGTTGAGAATAATCGTAATTTTATATTTGCATGAAATAGTGTCAGTTTTGTAGATGGGAGTACATTTTCCTCTTACAAAAAATTAGCTCAGCCAGTATTCGTATTTAAAAAATTTTCTGAAATTTTACATTTTTGCTTCTTTTCATTTTTTTTAAATACAAAAATATTTTGCTATTGATATTAAATTATTTCAAACAGTAGCCCGTGACACGTAATTTCAGTGTGAACTGCTTCATTTCATTACGTTAATTGTTTTTTTAGGCTTAGAAAAACTAAAAACGTAAAATATTTTGACTTTGAAGTGCCATTAGGGGAAAACTTGCTTGGCTGAACAATTTTTTTTTGTAAGAGATAATGTGCTCCCAAGTAACGCCTACAAAACTAACGGCATTTCATACAAATAAAAAATTGCAGTTTTTCCTCACTTGGACGTCTTTAAGATTGGTTCACAATCAAAAAACATAAGCCCAAGACATTTAACATACCAGGAGAAACTGTGCACGACCAGAATTCTCGTGCAAAACCAATTCACAATTGAATTCTTACTGTGCCAATAACATTTCTCCGACGATTCTGAAATGTTCGTTGCTGTATGGAATACAACCGAAGGCCATCTAAACATATTTGAAGTAGAACCGCATTTGGAGATAATACGAAATATAGAACCAAATTCCCAATAAACTGGACAGTGTAAAACAGTATTTAAGATATTGAATCGTAGTTTTTAACATCAAAAAGTTTTTATTTTGGCTTTGTTTTAGTATTGTGTATTTTGGAGGTTAAACCAACATGGCGGACATTCAGTAAATCTTTTGCTGTGTTTGGTTGCTATCATATGCGTCCGCCACGGTCGGAGAATAACAGGTCTGGACACTCGTCTGAAAACTTGACCCCCTTGTTGTTTGGCTGTAGTTCATCAAGTTACCGAGAATATTGTGTTTTATTGGCGTTGATGTTACGGCGGTCGGACTAAACTCCGCCCACTTCCTTTCCATTAAGATAAACAATTCATCAAAACGTATTTTTTATCAATTTATGAAATACTTTCTTCGTTCACAAATTTAAGGAAAGGCTCCAGCAATCTTTATTTACTTTATAAATTTAACAATGGAAAAAAGTGGACGGAGTTTGTGTCCGACCGCCCGGAAACCAGCGCCAAAAAGTACGACATTCTCGGTAACTTGGTTAACTACAGCCAAACAACAAGGGGGTCAAGCAAATACATTGGTAGATAGGCGAGTGTCCAGACCTGTTCTTCTACGACCGTGGCGTCCGCACAAGAAACTAAATTCCTATATCAGCACCTGTGTGCACACGACCACTTTAGAGCAGACGGGGCTTGAGTATGCATAGTATAATGGAATCTAGCCTACAGGTCTTTGAATTCGCGAAATTTTCCAGTTTTTCGCGAAAAGTATTTTGCCTCACTTTGTTTTCGTGCCTTACGTGCACATCTGTAGTTCTGTTTCGTGGTCAGTAATTGGATATTTCAACTGTCAGGAGCCTTGGGAATCTACCGGCAAATTACAGACGTGTGTTTTTGCAGGAACATCATTGTAATTGGCTCAGTCAAATGAGATACGGCTCTTCATATAGACACGCTGCCAATAACCATGAAGCATAATTGCACTGAAACAAAGTGGGGCAAAATTATTTTCGCGAAAAACCAGGGTCTTTAACTGCAGGATTTACTTTATAAATTTATAAAATTTTATTGGTGGGAAGTCTAAAACCGGGTTAAGTTCACGTTTCTATCCGAGCTTCACATACATCCGATTAGTACATTTTGAAGTACAGCAGCCTAAAAGCACGGTTTTTTCTAGGTCAAATGGCTTTATAGTATTGTTTTTAAAGTAGACGCATGTCATAACAAAGGTAAACATTCTGTCCTTGTACGAAGTTTGTTTTCTTTTCGTACATTGGCACAATGTCCATATGTGGAATAGTTTCATAAACAAACGTATTTACGAACACTGCAACTCATTTTAAGCGCGTGGTAGCATCTGACATCACGATGGCTTTCTATTCGTATGGTGTTGTACGCAATGAATTCTGCTAACCTAAAGTCAAGCAATCTTGCTTTCAGTAGATTGAAGACCTAAAGTAAGTGTCAAGATGGCCGTTCACAGAGATCCAGTAGTATGTTTGTTATTTTTAATAGTACTTTAAAATGCAATGAATATTTTAATAGTAATGCCTTACTTTCGGAATATTTACATGATTTGTCTTTTATGAAAAATATATAAATTATACAATATTTCCGTTTCTAGAAAATATTCTACATTTGTTTTCAGCTGTCATTAGTTTAAGTTAACATTTGTTTTGCGTACTGTCGGAATACTTAAACTAACGTAAAGTCAAATGCTAAGTATTCAATTGTTTAAAGACTTCTAGTCGCCACGTATTGGCGTTACTACCAAGCACTTGTGATAAATTTAACACCTAGTGAATTTTTAGTGGCCTGACAGTAAATTTTATCTTACAAGCAACTTTCTGTTAAATAATCGGGATTGTTTTAAGCAATTTTGATCAACTCAAAGCTGCCGCCTACTCCATAGTGCCGGCTACATCAAAGATAGGGAATTATATTGTAACAACTTTACTGTCCTGGACGCAGCTAAGCTCGCTTGGGATGGAGTGCTTAGATAATATAATAAATGAAATTAAATGTCTTAATTAATTTATTAGAATATCTATAAAACAATCTACATTAAGTATACAACACTTAAAATAAAACTTTACAGATATTATATACAGGTAATCTAACTAAAAGTCTAATTTATTACTCCAGTATTAAATTAATAAACTTCTATCTTCCTCGGGCCTCCGATCGCATAAGCCTCTATCTAGAAATGTCCTGCCATGCACAGCTACCATTCAACATGATCGTCCACACACACACCACTCCAAGAGTATCACCGTCGTCCACACCTGCGTAGTCTATACTAGATCTGCTGGTCCCGCCTCGTTCCTCACTGCCAAGTCTATCGCAAACACTCACCACCAGCTAAACATAAAAAAAAACTCTTTCTGCTCACAGTGTGTCAGTATTTATAGTCACCCACAACGATGACCAGAATATTCTCAGAGCTCGCCGACCATGCTGGTTGACGTAAGCTGAAGGTTTCAGGTGTTGCGGTAACATTCTGTCACGTTCGAGCTGAATGTGTGTCACGGATGACTCACATGTGCACCTGTTGAGAAGGCCTGTGCGTTACCCAGGGCCGAGTGGCCCGCATCGCCAGGGGCGGGAAGATTGGGGGAGGAGAGAGATGAGGCGCCTCGTCACTAGGACTAGAGGTAGCGAGCACCCTCCACGGGTGATGTGACTCATCAGGTCGCTCAGCTCAATACCTTCGAGAGTGCTCACTCATTACAATATGTTTAATTATATAAGATTTGGCTTTGTACCTGTCGAACCTACATATTTGCCACTACTCACTTTTTGTTCATTACGGAGAGGTAATTATTGTTATAGGACGATTGATAAGTCGCATTCGTGTTCTTAGACCCTGTGTGTGTCTGCCTGATGACGGGAACATATTCCAGTTCCCGAAACGTCGTTCTTCTCTCTGGAAAACTACTGTGTTTTGTTTCGTCTCATCGTTGTAGTATTTTATTTTGTTGTTCTTTTATTTATTTTGTTTGTCCCTTTGCCAAAGCAGGCCTAAAATCTTGATTTTCTGCATTGTCAGTGTCTGGATTTATTCTTTTTGATTTCTTATTTGGCTGTCATTGTTTTATAGGACCCGATACCATTTTTTGGAATTTTATGTTGTATCCTGTATTCTGTATTTACTTTCAAACAGTGTATATCTCAATTGTATAATTCAGCGCTTATTTATCTACTGTACATAAATTGGTAGGCATGTGCCATACACAACCAAAACCCACAGGAAATTGATACCCTTCGTTTTCAGACATAGAAGAAACAAAGTTCACGGAGTCGAACTAGCAAAAAAAAAAAAAAAGAATGATCCAACCTTCCGAGCAGACTAAAAATATCCTTAAAATTTACAATAAAAAGTAACCCTGTCTCAGTGTTCCGGGAACTGCCTATACTCAGGAAGTCTGCGGAGCGGAACCTCCTCTTGTCTCAGGAGGGAGATGCCACCAGAGGGTCGGGCGAGAGGTGAGTGTTGCTAATGGCCAGGTGTGTTGCGTCTGTTGCAGGGCCGCCAACCCCCTTCACCATGGATGGACGGCGACCAGCGCGGCGAGAGAGGGAGAGATGGCCGCTCGCCGATAGCGCACCGCAAACAAGTGCCTCATCTCGCGCGATAATCGACTGTCGAAGTGTCGACCCTGCGCCGTCGACCCCTGCAGGAAGTGCTGGTCCGGGTCCTTTGTGCCGCGCCCGAGGCGTGCTGCGCTCACGACTCTGCCGTGACGTTCACGAGGCGGAACTCACCGTCTACATTACAACTCTGGCGGGTGGGGGAGGAGGGGGTGTGGAGATCCTTCGCAGGCCAACATTGGTCCTTCAGAAAATACTCCTGCAATGTCTCAAAAGACAGTCAAAAGGCAACCTTGAGAATGTGTGGTAGATAAATAGTTGCTAAAAAAAATATCATTGCAAATTTTTTAAAGTTATCATTGATAAAACTTCAATACAACAACCCTAGACAACGATATTGCCAACATTATGAGCGAACATTTACCCAGAACGACGTATTTGTGAAACGTGATATCTTGCGCCGCAAGTAAATGTTCTTCAGAAATAAGTTACTCAAGAAAAATTTTTGCTCAGAAAGTTGGCAAAATATTGTCTAGGATTGCTGTTTTTTTGATGTCTGCAAACTGGCTTCGAGAAATCTACACTTTAAAATGGTGCTTTTAGTTATGTATTACGTACCAGGCTCTCTTAAGATTGTCCATGAGATTAAATTTATTTCATACATTTTTAAAAGCATAATATACATTATTTTATTGATGTATGGAAGAATAGCCTGAAGAAAACATGGAAGATATTACTGAACTTTAAACATATATAATATTTTCATACTAAAAATCAAACGTGAACATCATATTCTAACGTATTAACATACTTATTTAAGTTATTAAAATGGTAGGAAATTATGATCGTTAATTTTTTAGCACAGTTGCCTACTACAGTTTTAACTTTAGAGATAAAAATTAAAGCAGGCAAATAGAAAGTAATAAATAATAATATTATTATTATTATAATTAATAATATGAAAATGATATCACCAATATTGTGATTTCAAGGAAACTTGATATTAGTTCAAACATGTGTTGCAATTTTCTTTTG
>PNEQ01112876.1:43016-66501 GCA_003012365.1 Medauroidea extradentata
ATATATATATATATATATATATATATATATATATATATATATATATATATATATATATATATATATATATATATATATATATATATATATATATATATATATATATATATATATATATATATATATATATATATATATATATATATATATATATATATATATATATATATATATATATATATACACATACATATACATACATACATATATATACCCTATACATATTATATTTTTATTTTTATTTATGACCACGTGAACAGAAATAAGGTGCGCGTACCATCTACTTCAAATGTGTTGGAATGTGTTCGAAAACACCTTTTTATACGAAATTTGTGTTCATAGTGCCAATCTAAAAAAAAAAAACTTCGGACAAAGCTGGAATGCCATTGTTAAGAGTTAGTGGACCTGGCGTGTAATGCATGTATCTGCGAAAAGAAGACACTTCAAACGGTGCCCCTATAGTTTTAAAAATGTCGTTCACTTAAGCTACTAAAAACATGATTCCAAGCTCCTCAAAAGTGCTACAAATGACTTTCACATTGTTGTAGCTGAAAAAATATTAACCGTAATCGTAAAACAAAGTCATAGAAACCTTCATTGGACTTCATCTCAAATTTTCCACAAATAAAATAACAGGGTAATCGCTTGAAGTCCCATTGAAAAACATTTTCTACGAAAACACTGCACGCTAGTTTAGTCCTTCGCGCCTAGAGGCGATGAGGTGTTTGACGGGCGTGTTATGTTCGACTTATTGTCTTCTCAGTTTCCCTGCAAAAAAACTGCCGTCCATTAACTCTTAAGACACCATGCTTATTAAAAATATTAAACGCTATCCAACATAGCAAAAAACAGCCTTTCAGACTGCCGTACTTCAAAATATATTAACCGGGCGTATATGAAACACTAATAGAGAGTACTGCACTTTGCTACAGACTTTAGACGTTCCAAAAATAAAATTATATGGAAGCCGCTTGAAGTCCCATATTAAAAATGGACAGGAGGGAAGCTTGCACAGTAGTTCAGCACTGCTAGTTGTGGCGACGAGGTATTTGATGGGCACTGCAATGTCGCCCCTATATAACCGTCGCTTCTGAGCCTCTAGCGCGCAAGACCACTCAGATTGGCGGCGCACTGAATGGAAAAACGGATAAGAAGCTTTATACTCTGTTTCATATAAGTTTGGATTAATTTGACAACAACTTGTGGGCAGTAATTTTTTTAGTATTTTGTTAATTTTTGGACAATGCAAGACTTTTTAGCTCTAAAATGAACCTGAAATGTCCATTTCAGCATTTGTACTTCGAAGATTGACTTGTGTAGTGACAAAAATAACAAAATATTACTAATTATTGTCCATAAGTTGCTGTCAGATTTATCCAAACTTATATGAAATGGAGTATACTCGAAGTTATTTTACTGTGCGTCAAACATGTAAGCCAAGGCTCGAATGTGAGCATGAAAGCTAAAAACAGCAGTAGGTTGTCTTATATTTTCAGGTTTCTCTTGCAAACACTACACTTTTAAACGCATTAAATCAGTCAAAACTCAAATTTTTTGAGTATTAATACAATACGAAATGTTTCTTCCTTCTACGTCATGCCCGACTAAAGAGCGCGAATGAACTTATTTAGCTGATGTCATTGCCTTTTTCTTCTCCTCCCAAAATCTCTTCATCTTCTCACTGTGGCTTTTCTTGCGATCTTCTGACCAGGTTTTGCCGACGTTAGTATTTGGTTGGTCTGCAAAGTGGTGATTGTCAACTAGTTTTCTAAACTTTGGTCTGTCTAGTATAGGGTCATCTGTGATGCCTATTTCCTGAAGATCTTTTCCAACTTCAAGCAGCCAGTTGTTTCTAACTTTCATTGAGAGGGCAAGGTTAAGAATTATTTTGGTCAATCTCTGACTGTCCGTCCTGAGAATATGTCCGTAAAGTTTCAAACGTCTTTTCCTAAATGTATCTGTGATTTTTTCCGAGTGTTTATTTTAGTACCTATTGAAATTTTGTGGGTTTAGCTGTGGAGTTATCCCAACATTGAGCAAACATAGTCCTGTCGAGGCAATATTTGAAATTTTTTAACACAAAAAGCTATGGCTGTCTTAATCATAAGTGAATATATATATATATATATATATATATATATATATATATATATATATATATATATATATATATATATACATACATATAAACGAATATTTCTCTTAAAACTGTTAAGGGAAAATGTGTTCTTGGTCGTACGTAGGAAGGCACATGGATTGCAAAGAATTATTTTCTGACGGGTTTTAATCCTCCTTTGTTCAACAAACAAGACACATCAAGAAACAGTTCTACATAACAACCAGTAATTAAATATAAGGCCAACTATAAGTGACTGAAATTTAATTACTGAAATAATACATTTAGATATGTAAGAGAGTTTAGTCAACAGTATAATAAAATACAAATTATCGTGTAGAAAATCAAAATAAATAATTGAGACTTGCTCGTTTTATTAGGCTTAGGAATTCTGGTTCAATTAAATTTACTTGCCACAGAAATAATTCAGCAGGAGCTCTCGTATGAAGAATTCGGCACTTCTGTGCCTCGCAGATCAGCTGACCGATTATCACGTGACCATTGTCTCGTGTCTAAGAATGGGAGGGAAGACCCTCTATGAAGAGTGCACTTGCAAAGGCCCTGGCAGTTCTCGGAACAAGAAGTTAGTCTGAACCCAGATAAAAATAGCACACTGCCGTAAACACTGTGTGGAAGCGTTGCCCTTCGGAGTACCGTTACTCGAAACAGATCTAACTGCCCATCCTTGCCTGCCGGTTTTGCTTTAAAACGTACGTTCTGCGCGTAAAGAATCTGTCACTGGCAAATGTTTCGGCTTCGGAACGATAACGCACCTATTCTCGTTTTCGTACTCACTACTTCACGTAGTAGACGAGCACAGGCGCCCTATCGAGTAGAGCACAGTAACTTGAATATCGAAACTTAACACTTTCAATTAGTAGTATTTACACATGTACCACGTCGTCGTTGCCGGTGAAAACCTCCTACGTGTCATCAGTTGTATTAAAAGAAACTTCGTAATAAAATTTGTGTACGAATTGTACTTAAGTGTACAGACTAAAACAAATGAGTTATGTGTATGTAGTTCTGTAATAGTTAATACCCCAAACACCAAAAATAATATGTTATGTTTTTTTTTTCTTTCCTGAAAATTTTTGAATTTTGCACATAGGAGGTTTTTCACCGGCAATGACGATATATCAATAATATTAAACATTGCATATTTGACTATTTATGTTCTGTTAGTTGCCAAGGAGGCCTATTAGGAATATATCAAGCTCAGCTCTAGGCCCTTTGTCATTTGGGACCCTCGTCGAACGTCAAGGCCGCACACAGCTTAATCTACCCCGGTTTTAACACATACGTTATCCATAAAATCCTAAGGTCACACTTATTCTTCGTTTGTCTTTAAACTGAAATAGTGCGACGAAAATGTCGAAGAAATTCAGTTATGTTTCTGTCGTCTGTGATGTAAGGTAGTGTTAAAGTGCCAGTAACTATGAATACAAATCATTCCTTCAATTTGTAAGAGAACGATACTAATTGAGTCAACTTGCGTAGACTCACGTGAAAAGTTGTTCTGAATTCTACACCAAGCAAAGTGGCGCACTGGTGGAATCCTGGACTTGCATTCAAGGTGACCAAGTTCGAAACCTGGTCTGACCATCCTTGCCGCTTATTTTTTATATTCTGGGTGCCTGGATCTACTGGTTTAATTTCTAACAACTGCTTGTTAACATTTTGTTCTATTTTAAAATTTCGTACACTGGAGACACTATTACTCGGCGGAATACTGCCTACACATGATACTAGGAAAAATACCCTGCCTGTGTGATTTCGTTCATTTCTCGTGAGCCATTTCTGTTCTCAGATATTTGGTGGAATGAACGACATAATATTCATTATAGATTTTCAGCTTACAACAGGTAGTCACTGCGATTAGTTTCAAGACATGCCACCATCATGAAAAGCATCACATCCTAGACAAAATTTATGTTTATTTTCGTAGTTCAAGCTTTCTTTTTTTAGAGAACTACTAACGTTAGCTTTTTGAAACCAACTGTAAGTTAAGATTACGTATAATGTCTACTGTTAAGGGCAAAACTTTTAATCACAAGAGCATTATATATATATGTATATTAATTCCGCTTCCGATGGAAAAAAAAATGTCATAAAGTTCCAAGTGCCTAGTTCTAGTTATACATATATCAACCCTACATAAAGGTTAAATTTATCTTGCAAACCAAATTCGATTGCGAAATTCTAATTAGGAAATCGGCATTTACTGAATTACTAATGAAATCAAGCAATTTGATAAACTTTTCAGAAGTTTTATAATATTTATATAGTATTGTTTTAGTACGCAAATAATAATTTTCAAGGTATTTTGCTAGGGCTTAATCTTTCATTTGAAACTTGAATTATTAAAATCGGACAATTACGTCTCGCGATATAAATGTAGGAACCTGATGTGGTGTTTTCGTGTACTGCTGGTTGCGGAGTATCCGGGATTACAACTAGGCGTCATCTGAGTGGCTTGGGCGTACAGATGATCATATTGCATTACGTGTCGGTCAGCGACAAGACAATACTGAACGGTTAATTCATTGAACAATTTTTTACTCTTTTTCCGGTGTAAAACTATCGTAATACATTAATGTATTTTATTCAAGACTCCAAGCAGTCTCCTTGCTGTAAATAGAAAATATTTTCCTAATGGATGGATACAATTGTTCGCATTACACTACTCAGTCATTCAGGGCGAAGAGAATTCGTCAGCAAGGACGATGCAGTACCACGATAAAAATTAAACAAGCCAACATACAAAATTTAATATATAGGCATGGGTGCGTATATACATATTAGTCTGTCCGGTAGTTTATGCCATCAATATAAAAAATGGAATTATCTAGAATATTTGGTTAATACTGGTGAAATTTAAATGTTCTAAGAACGTCTGTAAGGTTTCTCTATGTGGCCGCAATAGCCCTCAGCATTTCCTTCCCCCTGTTGCGACACTGTAGTTGAAATACGCTACAGAGGTTGGTAGTCCTGAGAGAAAAGGAAGCAGAGAGACAATGCGGCCTATGAATATCTCGTAATAGGAACTGCGCATGCGCGAAATTTCCTACCTCGGATAACGCAAGCGGAGGCTGCGCGGAAAATTAGGTGCATGCGTACGCACGTCAATTTCGCAACCTTTCCTCCGCGCCCTGGACTGCGTAAGTAGCAATCGTTCCGGACCGCTCACCGCACAGTTGGGCAAAACGAAACAACTGAGACGGCGCAGTGAAATAATTTGGAAACAGTGAAACATTTCCACAAAAGGAAACCCATTGCTTAAATATCTGCTATGCTGAAAATTTTATCACGTTTCCAAAATATTTTCCAGTTTGATCAACCGCTCATAGCTGTGTTCCAAAACGATACTATGCCAGTAAAGCAATGTAGAAGCAAGTCAGATCAAAGTAAAATAAAACACAGTTTTGAAACGAAGATAGCGTAAATCGCGTTCTCTATTTAGAAACATATTTTTGTTTCTCCGTTAAATATTGGGAAGTGAAATAAAGAAAATGGGAAATATCTGGGTGGTGCAACGGTAAAACGTTGGACTCGCATTCGGGGCAACCTGGGTTCGATAGGGCCATCCTGATTTCTGTTTACTAAGATATCCCGAAATCGCTCCACGCGAATACCGGGAAAACAGAATCCTCTTCTACCATTTCCTCTCCTGCGCACTGAAAAAAACATTTTGTAGGAAGTCTTCCCTGAAAAATAATTTTGTAATAACCGCGATATGATTTTGTGATAGCCACAATATTTTAGCGGTGTCAACAAAATGTATTTGTAGTGACCACAAAATATTTTGTAGCTGTCGCAAAATATTTTTTCCTTGTGTACGGTTGGGTGTAACAATCTCTAAATGAGCTTACTGTCGACGAAACGTTAAGTCAAATAAAATCGTCCATATAAAAATACTGTAGATACTCTCGGTTACTCGCCGGAATTATATATTACATGTATGATCGTAGTAATTCCTTTGAAGTTTTGTAACTTCACGAGAGCAAGTAAATTTTTGCTATAGGCGGAGACAGGAAAATTTCGCGAATTCCATGACATGCATGTTAGAATCAACTTTTTATGTATTCAAGCCCCGACCATTTGTCTGTTAGTTGTTATTCAGTGAAACAGCAGACAATCGACAAATTGACGGGGCTTGAGTATGCATAGGCTAATGGATTCTAGCACGCGGGTAATTGAACATGCGAAATTTTCCTGTCCCTAGCTACAGGCCGTTCCGGATAAAATGAGCACTAAAGCTCTAACCCTTGAAAGAAAAATGTAACTTCAGAAACAGATTCCAGTTCCCGAAATGTCGTTATACTGTCTGTTTGGAAAACTACTGGGTTTCGTCTCGTCTCGTCGTTGTGTCACTGGTTGTTTTCTGTTCGTGTCTGATATAATACTGGGTTTTTTTCGCCTCATTGGTGTGTCATATTATTATTTTTTTATTTATTTTTTTAGTCATACATTTTTTCTCTTTGTTCCTCTCTTGGGTTATTCATTTATATTTTTGTTTCTTATCTGTTTGTCCCTGTTTTTGTTTGATCCAATTCCATTTATGGAAATTTTTGGTTCTGTATGTATCCTGTTGACTAAAGCATACTCTGCTTATTTATGTTTTTCAATTATCTTTAGTTTTCTTCGGCATTCGTCTATATCGCAGTGGAGTATATCCAAGAAACTAAATCCAGTGTAAACTTGCGGTTACTTCACATAGTTCAACATTAAAAACAGTTTCCTTATTCCTTGTATGGTTCGCAGCGACCTACCCGATGTTCGGGGATTTCATATTTAAATACAATAATACTGAAATAAACTCAAATGAAATCGATCTATGTATTTCACGTACGTACTTATTTACGAACCTATTGAGTGTATGATTTTACTAAGATAACCAGCACAAAGTGACAGTACCAAGTCTTTGTAAATTTATCGTCGCCTGCCTGCACACAGCTTCAGCCAGACGTAGTTCAAAATTCACCGATAGATGGCATAAGTTGGCTTCACTCTGGAAATTGTTCGCTGTATGTGACGTGTGTATACATGTGTCAAGTTCTCCATTTATACATAAAGTTTATTTTCACTCTACCGAAAATGGTGAAAAAGAGTATTTTTGCGGTCCTTTTCAGGTATGAAGATCTTGGTGCAGAATCTTTTGAAAGGTATACACAGTTAAAATGCATATTTATCTATATTACTGTATAATAAATCGATAGGGATACCATCAAATGTTGCAGAGACAAATTGTTGGCGAGAAGACTGCACGGTATTTCAGTGAATAACGCCTAGGACTCTCTTAAGGATCCTGCTTACCTTTTTTTGAATAAAAAAGTTATATATACAACAAATTGTAAGAAATATTACACCCGAAATCTTTTTTTTTTAATTATGTTCTATTCCACAAGAAAATATAATACAAGTTTTAAAATTACATTTGATGTTAGACATTTAAAATATTCAAAAGCATGGACGAGTTTTCTCATGTTGCAACATACTTACAGAAAATATGTTATGTACGAGACTATTACAGACCTTCTGTTGTAGAACAAACATAAAATGTGTTGACACTTTCACACTGGTGTAAAGATCTTATTGAAGCGACGAAATGGTGAGCAGAGCAATGACGGATGTGGTGTGAAACACAGACCACTTGCATTATAACAATACATAAGACAGCCCGTTCGAGTTTCAAACGGCAGTTGCAAATCCGAAGCAGTTACCACATTTAATTATTGCAGCAAACTGTTGCCACCAAATTCACGTGTGCATGTATTTTTTTTGGAAATGTGCATAAAATCTATAAGAATTCATCGATTTTGCAGATACAGTATTTTGCTTGATATCCAGGTAGGATGTAAACGGGACATGTTTAGAACCGTGCACATCGGCTCCGAGACGAGCATCTTTGTATAGGACACTTGTATTTCATAGCGCCGATAAAATGCCATACTTTCATTCCCGATTATTGGAACTGTTCTATTATATTGTGACAAACAAATGAAACACGTGCGTTTAAAGCAAAAGCAATCATATAGGCGGTTCGGAATAAGGTGAGCACTCAAAAAAGCACTGCTAAGTTCTATTTTCAGCCAATTCGTATCTTAACGGCTAACGACGGGAAATGTCTAACCTCGCTGGACACATCACTTGATGTTTGCGCGTGTAAGATATATTGTGCCATCTGTAGGAATCTATGTACCGTTTGATAAAAAACGATTTATTAATTATATAAAATACAATAATGGTGATTTCAGTTGCATTAATTCTAGTTTTGTTTATTTAAATAAGAAAATACATGGAACTACCTAAATGTGTAATTTCGCTGGCAACCATACAAGCAGTAAGGCAACAATTGTTAATGTTGAATTACATGTAGTAACGGCTAGTTATATTTTTGTAATGTTAATTTTTTAGTGCTCACTTTATCCCGAAAAGCCTGTAAGCTCTGCTTAACGTTTTTTTACCTCTGAACAGACTAGCTTCATCTGACCAGCAGGCCGATCAAAGCCGGGCCCACAGCAGGGAGATTAGTACACATTTGTAGAGCGATTTAAGTATAGTTCCCTACCTTATGGACCACAAGAGTCCTATATTAAATTGCTGACGAAACCCTGTACACTGTTGTGTATAATTGTAAACGTTTGTCGTTCAGATTTTGTATTGTAAGTATCTAGTATGAATATTACAACCGAAGTTGTATGCTTACTGAAAGATAATATAAATAATTTTGTAATTTATTACTTTATTGTTTCGTATTCAATATAGCCTAATTCCTACTTCCTGAACACGAAATATTGCAGTGCGTTCAAATTCAATCATGTTAAATAGCTAACCTTTAAATTAATTGTTGGGACATGCCCTGAGGTTTGAATCAGAAATGACACAATCCGGAGTATATAGGCTGCACGCAATATTGAACAAGGCGGAGTAAAATAAAATCTAGGCCCGTGCGTAGGTGTTAGGTCTTATCACAAATGTTGACACACGTTACAATATATATTGAAAAATCTATCGACATTTATCTCTCTTAATGAAGAATAAATTTTCGTGAATTTATGATAAAGCATTAACTTACAGAATTCCGAGCTTTTCCCTTGCTTCTGTCGTACACAATTAACTGCTTAAAACTTTATTTTAAGGTAAAATTAACGTAAGTTCCTAGCTGTTTGCAAGACCGTAAATAAATAACAGCTAAGTAGTCGGTATAGCCTACAGTAGCGGAATATAAGAAATATAATTAGCTTAAAAACTAAGCAGTCTTTGCTTCATTCTTTCTTATCTCCAAAGTAAATATTCTTTATCTTATCTTGTGTCTGTGAAGTTACTTATTATTTATTAAAAGTTGTCTTATATAATTTTCTAATCGAAATGTAAACTTGTATTTATGTCTGAGAATTAATGTAGTTCCTTCTTAACAAGAGCTAAGTACACATGTAGGTCGAAATGGTAAAAAAAAATTAATAAACTTACGCTACGAACGGAATATTTCCTTTTAACAAATAATGACGCAACTTTAAGATGTACGAGATATATATCAAGAACTACTTTCATTTGTGTGTAGTTCAATATGTAACGTCGACATGAACTATCATTTTACGCTATGCGTACATTGTAGCAGCTAACTAACGTCACACTAGCTTCTATTGCGGCCGCGGTGGACAAATTGTGAGACCATTCGCATCCCACCAAGGCGATCTGGGTTCGATTCCCGATGGGATCGGTCCTCGCATTTCCGCATGTGGGAATCGTGCCGGACTACGCCGCTGGTAGTCGAGTTTTCTAGGGGATCTCCCGTTTTCCCTGGCCTTTCATGCCGGCGCTGCTCCATACTCACATCATGTCACCCCTCACCCGCGCTAAAGACCTCGATGTTGAGCGCTGACCAAAATCTATCGCTCGCTCTATTCTTCTATCGTATAATAAAATTGATACCGGCTTGCACGGCGGGTTGTGTACTGGCAAATGCAAAAGCCTCAACAAAAGCCGTCTTCGAAACTACTTTTTATGTTTGTAGGGTTTGGGACCATTGGACGAATATATTAAAACTTCAAAACAACTCTGTGTGCGGCAAAGTTGAAAACTAGATACTTGTTGGTATTTTGATGATGTTTTGTTTTTTAAGTTGATCTGTTGAATAACTTGTCAATTCTATATTCTAGTCAAATTATTTAGCTGTTCTTTCACTCCCTCCAATACGAACTGTAGTTTAAAATTTTTGCTCGGTTTTAGGGTTATATATTTATTTAAAGTAACACTATGGGCTTGCAACCATCATTATTACTGTGTTGTATTTGTTTTTCAGTTAAAATGTGGAAAACGAAACTCACGTGTAGGCCTACAACAGCAGACGATTTTACGGAGCAATTCGGGAATTTAGTGTGCTACTCTTATCTCAGTAAATGTCAATCCTAAATCAGGGGCGTCATTCAGGAGGAGCAGGGGGGGGGGTCACCCCCCCTGGATTTAGAATTTTAAGTTAAAATATAATTTTTGTATTTTGTTATTTAAATAATGCTAACTGAAGCACATAAAACTGAAGTTTTATTATTAAAGTTTCTAATTTATACAGGCTTAATTAATAAAAAAAGATGCAACAAGGTCACTATCGCCGAAAAAAAAATCGTGCCCCCCTCCCCTAAGAAAAACCTGAAATGACGCCCGTCCTAAATCCCTAAATATTTAGGTACTTGTAAATGACGATATCGGACACAGCTAAAGCTTGTGAAGACCCAAGTACGGAAGCAAATATCGTGCAACATCCGCATTAGCAGTGCTGGCTTGCGGGAACGCAATCCTTGCAGCGAAGACGCGAAGTGTAACGGCCGCAGTTCAGGTGGTTGGCGGTGGTAGTACCTGGACTGCCGCTAGATGCCAGCACCGCTCGGCGGCAAGGCGCCGCGTTCGCACGGGCAAAGGCAGTTCTGTCGTTTCTGCTCATTGGCGAGCGACGCGTGGTCGCCGCCGGATCAATACAGCTAGGCAACCAATCAAGCGTCACTCCCGCCTACCGAAACTTGGCGGGGAGGTTTGTGTCAACATCGGCCAATAAATACTATTGTTGTAAAGCTTTTCCTAACTTCTACTTAGCCGGCGTATAAACAAATAGCGGGGGAGAAAGTGGGAAATAAAAAAAAAATACAATGGGCAGTAAAGGACCAGGTGTTTGGCTTTCACCGTAACTTCTGTTTTTTCACCGTTACTTTAGGGCAAAAATTTTACGCGGCAATAAATCGAGCAGAAGTATTAAGTATCTAGGGAGTAACGGGGTACATTCATGACTAGTGATATACTTTGTGTGTTTCAAACTACGTAGATCATGAGCAAGAACAATACAACATTTTGTGTAATAACTTACAGTCTCGAAATTATCGCTGATGATGCAAATTAATTGGCGTAATTTTAATCCTCAGCCGTTATAAAACACTAGGCCAAGATACCCTTAATATACTCAACTATTGACTTTCTAATAGAGACATTAGCGTGTACACAGTACGAAAAAAAGAAATATTTACATGGATCTAAGATACGATGTTTCTATCTCCAATTTCATCGGCGCCAAAGACATTCCAAGTGACTCTTGTTGAAAAATTGGGAACGATTTAGAGTAAAGGCCGAAGATGCAACAGGCAAAAAAGGACAACAAATAGGCATAATATAAACTGGGAAAAACTAAATTGTTATATCATTGGAAATTTAATAGCTTTTGCATTAAACTGCAGAAAGAAATATAACACGTTCAAATTCGAATTCTAGAAGTTGTAAAAGTAAAGTATTTACTCCACCTGATGTACCACAATTTAAAGGTTTTGACTGTATTTTATTCTGATATTCGTGCCAAAACATTTGCGACTGTCTGATCTAACGGACATCTGACGTCTATGATTATCAGCCTCTATTATTACAGAAGGAGAAAAATTACTTGTAGACAATTGTCAAGAAACGTCAGAACGTTGAAATTTTACGTAATAAAAAACCAAACAATTCAAAAGCGCTTAAGTTCACACAATTTCCAACGGCTGTTGATTTTGAGACTACGTATTAACAAAAGCAAGTGGGTATCGTAAAATTATCTCACCGTTTTATTTAAATTCGTTTTTACTGAGTAGTCTTTAACTTTTCATAGACACGAAATTCTAAAATGTTAGCTCATTTGTTACGTAACAATATTTCCTTAAATTAATAACAAGGCCTACCTTAAATCGGAACCATGGGGCCGGTTTATTTCTGCTCTATTTTAGGCTTAGTAAAATAACACTCAAATTCAGCACAAAAGGGAGAACGTACTCTTAAACAGATAATGGAGTGTGAGTGAGTGAGAGAGATTTTTGGTCAGCGCTCAACTTCGAGGTCTTTAGCGCTGATGGGGGTGGGGGGGGGGTGACATGATGTGAGAATGGAGCAACGCCGGAATGAAAGGGCGGGGGAAACGGGAGATCCTCGAGAAAACCCGCTGACCAGCGGCATCGTCCGGTACGATCCAAACATACGAGGACCGACCCCGCCGAGAATCGAACTCGGATCGCCTTGGTGGGGGCGAGAGGTCTGACCTCTCGGCCACCGCGGCCTCTAATAAGAGACAATGGACCTGGCGCGTGAGACGTGATATAACGTAATACGGAAAATATTTTATCTCGTACAACTATTAAAAATGTTTCTAATGCGTTTATCTACGAAAAGAAGACACACTTCAATCTGAGTCTCTATGATTCTAAAAATGCCGTCAGCTAATTAAAAACATGATTACCAAGCTCCTCAAGTTCAAAAATTGGCTTCTCAACATTTATGTAGCTGACGAAATATCAACCGTAATTGTAAAACAAAATAATATAAACCCGCATTGGACTATACCACATACTTTCCACAAATTAAATAACAGGGTCATCACTTGAAGTCCCGTTGAACGTTTATTTATTGTAGGTACTGGTATGCCTATTTCAAGATCCTGTCCAAACGGCCGAGCGTTATGCATGGCTTCGACCAAACACAATTTTGTTTGAAAACTACCCAGTGTACGTGAGTTATGACAGTTTAGGAATAGCATTTAAAGGGCGTTACACGCTTATACACTTTTTAGATCCTTATTTTCTCGCAGCCGAAATAGTAAAAAAAAAAAGGGGGGGGGGTTGCAGTTTTTTTTTAACGCGATTTCTTAGTTTAGAATCTTTAAAGATGTGTAGGCGGGTATAACAAACCTTTACACCAAATATTACCATATAAAATGATAGGATCACAACTGAATACCTCGTGCAGTCGAGTTATCAACGAGAGGACCGCACGCAAGTTCATTGACTTGCACCTAGAGACTAGGATGAACCATGAAGCGCGTGCTGTACCGCCCTTAAGGGCGTTCACGTGGCAAAAATTCAAAATTTTATATTTGCTTTGCATATTGTTATTTTTATAGATGATACTTGTGACTACATTTTCCACTTGTAGAAATTTTTTACCTCTCATAGTTTGCCCATAGCGGCGTGTCAAAGTGAGTATTTGCAAGTTACAGGAACATAGGTTTAACAAAAACCAAGTTAACTTACGCGAATGAAATAATTTACACTGAAATTACATATAATGGGCAATATGCTAAAATATTTAAAAACACAGAATGGAATTCCTTTGTACTTTTTTAAAAAATCCGAAAATGACGAAAATTTACCTCATTTGTGGCAATTTTTAAAAAAAGACAAAATGACTTTGTTTTCGGTTTTAAATCTTTTAGCATAGTGCCCATTATATGTAATTTCAGTGTAAATTATTTCATGGGTTTTGTTAAACCTATGTTCGTGTAACTTGCAAATTCTGACTTTGACGTGCCGCCATGGGAAAACTATGAGAGCTAAAAAATTACTACAAGTGGAAAATGTAGTCACAAGTAACGTCTATAAAACTAACAATATGCCAAGCAAATATAAAATTTGGAATTTTTGCCACGTGAACACCCTTAAGAGCGCTGCCTACCTTGAAGTCACGGCGGGAGCAAGCATACGGTTTTACAGGTTAAATGATTTTCCACCTGACTCAGTAACGGTTTAAGTTACATATATGCCACCACTGACTTTTATGTTCGTTTCGGTGCCGTGTACGTTGCTATGGATCGTGTTGGCAGTTTTTTTTACAATACCATGAACATTGGGGGCAAGAAAGCATTTTTACATACAAAAAAACGCGAAAATGGGTAATTCATAATTTCTTTTCTGCCATTTTATTTACGTAGCAGTATTCTCCTTTTCTTGGCGCAGGAAACGGTTTTCGTCCGAAAGCAATATCATAAAAGGTGACCGAGTGCCTTTGAAAATAATTTAACACGTAAACCCCTATTCGTTCTCTGCCAGGACTCCGAGGTAGGCAGCGCCCTTAAGGTTTTTCAAGAGGGGAAAAAATCATAATTTTATATTTCAAATAAAACAAGTGTTACATGTGTAGACGTTACTCGGCAGTAAATATTCCCCTTATAAAAAAAATTAGTTCAGCCAGTTTTCCCATAATGGCACTTCAAAGTCAAAATGTGCATGTTTTTAGTTCATACACTCCACGAAAACTAATTAACATAATTAAACGAAATAATTCACAGTGAAAGAACATGACTTAGGCTAGCGTTTTAAGTATAAAAAAACTCGTTCGAACAATGTTCTGTATTTTAAAAAAAATTTCATAAATTTGAAACTTTTTTTGCTACTTTTAGGAGTTTATTTTTAAATACAAAAAAATTTTGTATGAAAATTTTTATTCTCGATGCCCTAGCCCGTGACACCTACTTTTACAGTGAATTCTTTCGTTTCATTAGGCCTATGTTAATTAGTTTTCGAGGTATGTATAAACTAAAAACATGCAAATTTTGCCTTTGAAGTGCCATTGTCGGAAAACTACCTAAACTATTTTTTTAGTAAGAGGAATATGTAATTTCACGTAACGTCTACAAAACCAACAAACACTGTTTCATTCAAATATAGAATTATGATTTTTCCGCATATGAACTAAGCTCTCCGCACTTTTTGGACTTGAACACACAAAAAACACCTTCCCAGGCGCAGGCGGCCATCCTAAGTGGTTATGTGGCGTCATTAAATGAAACACGAGACCGAAATGAGGTTAACTCTACTACAGGTTAGAAAGAAAACGTATTTTCTTATGGGAGAGTTTGTCACAGGAAAAAATTCTGCCGCTAGCTGCGCTGCTATCGCTAACGTGTCTGATAAAATAATAGACCGTGATAAAATTTAATTAAAATTAGTTTGGCAAAGAGAGAAGTCATGAAATTCAATTATAAAGTGAAAAATAAACCTATTTTAGTTTTTATATTATCAACGTCATGTAAATTAAAATTCACGGGAGCTTTGTGATTGGTCAGTTAACATCTCTTACAGATATAAACGCTCAAGAAGCAGAAATTTTGCAACGTGTAGTATAATTAACCTTAGCTGAAGCAAGACGCGTGTTCGATTCCCACCCCCTCCCACCTTTCTCACCAAGCCACGGTTAGTAACACCATGGAAAGAAGGTTATCAGGGGGGTGCGGAAGCTTTGGTGTCGGGATGAAGGTTGGGCGGCGGAGAATTGAATTGTTACCGTGTTAAAGTACACATGACTCCGAGAATCTGAGACGTCACCCTCGACTGCTTCGGACAAAGACGGTAAAAACCCTCACAGAGGAGCGACTTGACCGCCGCTTTACTGCCCCGCCGATGAAGTCTACAGCTGGATTCACAACCGACACTTGGCGTGCGTAATTACTTACGTACGTGTGAAAGTGGCGACAGTGAGTGTGCACGCAAGCATTCACGTCATCACGCAACGTGCATGCGTACGTGACTGCGAGTTGGTTAACTTTATACTTCTTACGTACGTGCAACGTAATTGTTATAAATTCAGCTTCAAGTAGTCATAACAACGTAATAATTAATTCAATTTTATTAATTTTTTTTAATAATTTATCTTTTTGTGGTAAACTATATTATTTGTTCCGAAACTATATGTGCGCCATAATTTACTGCCAACATTTTGCTCTAACAAAAATAAATTGTGAACACATCTAGAGTCTGTGGTGTTCTAAATTCAAACCCCGAAAACCGCATGTACGTGCGTCTGTCCTCCGGAAAGCTACACGATAGGCCATTCACGGGTAATTTAAGAATCCAACTGACCTTCTATGAAGAATCACGGACTGTCAACATGTTTATTCCTTTATCTTAAGAGGGAGTGGTACATAATTCAACACTAAAAACGTTCATCTATAACTGTAGGTTTCTTGAAGCCAATTTGCGAAAATTGATCAATAGGAATCCCAGACAATACTTTTAGCCAACGTTTTAAACAATATTGTTTCCAGTGCTGCAAAATTCATAGGCACAATCTCTGACGCCGGAACCTCGTGCATTTAACTGCGGCGCAAGACATCACGCGTTACAAATGAGTAATTCTGGATAAATATTTACTCATAAAGTTGGTAAATACCATTATCTTGGATTATCATTGAGTATTTTATCCATATTGGCTTCGATAATAGCGTAGAAATCAATTGATGGTTTCAGCGTTTATTTATCTACCTCGCACTCTTAAAGAGATTAATTAAGTAAAGAACCAGCCAACAGAATGGTTGAATGTAACCAAACGATCATGGCTTTCATAATACCGCCAGAAGCAATTTTTGGTTGGGACGATGTAGATCGAACGTTTTCTCAGAGGTAGGGCCAATTTTCGAAAAATTACGTTAACCCGCCATATAAACTACACTCGAGTCTACGTTGACCCAACATTGTTTTTTTTTTTTTTTTTGTTAGATACCAACCCGAAAACATAATTTGACAAACAATGACCCAACATTGACATTATTGGTTGGGCCAATGCCAAAATGTCGCGTGAGCGTGTGTTGGCCCTACGTTGGTTATTGGTTAGATGCTAACCAATTTCGTACAAATTACCAACATATTGTGTGATGCTATTTTTAATATTGCCGTTACATCAATTATATGCGTCGTATCAACAACTGAATTACTGTACATTTGGCCAACGTCGGCCAAATATTGGGTAAACAAACATCTGATAAAATGACGTTGTAAAACCAAATTTAAACCAAATATGTGTTATTTTCATACTTCCAGTGCTCTCGTGCACAGCGCGAACTTCCCAAAACGAGTAAAAAACCACAACATACGCACTAATATTACACATTCGACCACTGCAATACTATCTTATCCAGTACTCTACGATACCGACGTACATCACATCTTTTATCTCTGTTAATTACGACAGAAAACGATAGGGTCACCACTGTGACATTTAGAGGCAAGCTGTAGACGAGAAGATTACGTGCCAGTTCATTGACTTGTGCTAAGGGGCTAGGATTAGGCTTGATGTGCGTGTCTCGTCGCCCTTAGCGCTTCTGCAGAATCTCTATTACTATGGTACTTTAAGGGCGCGGTTCACTTCAGTTTTCAATGTCTTTTTTATTTTTATATTTGTACCAGATTTTTTTTCTTATTTAAGACATAAATTGTGATTAAATCTTCCTCTTAGGAAATTTTTATATCTCCCATAGTTTCTGCGTAATGAGTCGTAAACGTCAAAATTTGCACTTCACGGTTTTATGTACGCCACTTAAACCAACTGACATACCAAACCGACAAAATTCACAGTGTATAACAATGTTGTAGGCTGTGATTTGACTCACATAGAAGCAAAAAATAACATATTTTTGTTTTTATGTATGTGCGGCGTCTATTTGGCTGTAGAACATTTTTGCAATGGGCTGGTCAAACCACGTTGCATTGCTTGCTCGACTTTTACATATGTTTCCGATGTACTCTTATACGAAAATAAATCTCCAGGGGATGAGGGATTCTCGGGTAATTTCAAAACATATGTTTCTGACTCTTCCATCACTATGAAATCTTAGAATTTAATACACAGATTGGTACGAAACTACACAATGGATCTAGAATGGTTTATGCTGCATGTTTTCCGAGAGTAAAATAGCAGGGTCACAATTTTAAGTACCAAATTTCAAGCGGAACAACAAAATCACTGCGTTACAATTCAGCGTTTTGAGTATAAGGACAGTGTAGTACTAGTTGCGCGCATCAGTGTCGCCATTATCACATCTTTACTTTTGAGACTCGGTGTCCAAAAAAACTCAGGGTAGACGACACTCTTAAAAATGTTATATAACCTTCAGCTCTTATAAATAATTATCTCACTTCTTAGGGTTGCGATACGCTGGAATATGCGACCTTCCATGAGAGCAGTGAGACAAATATTTAGCTATATATTTTTATTTATATGCATCGCAATTAAAAAACATGTATGTTTTCATGCACAAGGAAACAATTAATTTGGTTTTTAATGTTTTTTAAATAAACACTAAAGCAAATTTTGCCTTAGGTTCTGCCATAGTAATGATTTACACTGGCGATATTAAGGTATTTACCGTCAAATACCAGATTGATAACGAATGCAAATGTTGATTTATGACTGGCTTAAGTTTGATCTGAGAACATTAAAAATGATCAATTTTATCTCAACATGTTGTTTCAATAGCCGGTATTTTAAGTGTTTAATAGCATCCAACTAATTTAGCTGGATAGCAGACAAACAATATGTCCATTACAACTATAATAAGCGTTATATAACGCATAGGCGGCACCCTCCCTGTTTGATAGGAAAATGACGCTTTGCAGCACACAAGTGCTAATAGGGTTGCATACCTGCAGGCGCAATTGCAATATACCCGCGTAACGTACTGCAGTGTCATCTATCTATACGGTGAGGCTGAGATACCCCGAGACGTACCTGTTTATTTCAATACACACATTTATTGACTAGTCATAAGTTGAAACGATTAATTGAAGGTATCATATAGTTAGGCCCCGTGTTATATCTGGTCAGACAGTCGTTGACAGGTCAAAAACTATTTTTAACTTTATTTATTTCATGCACGCTTTTTTCTCTCACTATCTCTGCCCAATTCACATGTAAGTGAATCAAGAGAAGAGAGAGTAAATATCTTGTCAGTCTGCCAACATGCTATATTAACCTAAAGAATATAACAATATATAACATATTTAGGGAGGGGGTGAAGAGTTCATTTAACTTGCCCAAGGTGCCGATTACCGAAATCTGGGGCCTGCATTGTTATCAATATTGGAAGACTGTACACCTTCAGGTCAAACTGGTATTTCACGCAGGAATTTGAAATAAATTTACGTACATTTTTAGGTGCGTGAGTGTTGACTATGTGAAGATATTTAGATAAGCGCTTGACAGCGACGTTTTCAGCACTGGTCAGGTGTGAAATGAGGCGAGTATGGAACTGTGCCGGAACGAAGAGGCTTAATAAAAAGTTCGCTTGAACTGCGTTTAGCGTGTTCGGAGTTACGTTCTTTCTCATAGACCAGTAAAACGTGCGACCACAATGCAAATCTACGAAAAGAAAACACACTTCAGACTACTTGTGAATGTGACTTAAAAAAAAACACCTGTTGAAAAAAATATTTTAGCCCTCAAACATGGCAAAAATCGGCTTTTTCACGCGGTTATTTCTCAAGATATAACGGATTTGTTCGAAATTGAGGTCTACAAGTACATTGGACTTTGCTACAGTGACGCGTTCAATAAAACGATATAGTCACCTCTTGAAGTCCCACAGTAAAAACGTTACTGCGGTAACTCTGAGCGCGCGTTTACGACTTTGGCCGTAGAGGCGATATCACAATACAAGTGCCGGCCGACGTCGCTCGTAGCGCCTCATTCACACAAACCTACCCTTCACCAGGCGGCCGCCTTAAGCCTAGTTTAACAAACGATAACATTGCTAATAAAACGTATTTTGAACAAAGTTATTAACATTGTTCTATAAATGCTTGAAAATTGTTGACAATTCCATGTCGTCAACATTGTTGCCAACATTCTGTTATTAACTTTGTTACTATTTATAAAAAAAACTTAACATTCGTTACCAACATTTTGTTGAAAATGTTTGCTAGCAACAAAAATTATGAATTTTATAAACATGTTAATAACTTTGTCACCAACACTGTTGATAACATTATTTTCCGGACACATTCTAGGGCGTTCTAGATCAAAGGATGTTGGTAACAAATGTTATCAGCAATGTTGTAGGCATTTTTGTCATCGACATTACTATTAGCATTCGTTCATCACTCTTACAACTTTGTTAGTAACATTGGTGTTTTAAACAATGTTAATTACACATTTACTATCAACACTGCTATAAAATAGTGTACAATAGTTTAGAATTTGTTGATACATTTTTGTATGCAACATTTTGTAACTAACATTGTTACGGTTATATTTTCGGTGTAAACTGGGCTTAATACATAAAACAATATGAGCTACAATTCAGTGGCTAAACAAATCTTGATAGTGGTATGAAATTTTTAATTATGTTCTACTCTACCGGCGAGGTCGGTCCCCAGATTTCCTCATGCGGGAATCGTGCCGGACGATGCCGCTGATCGACGAGTTTTCTCGGGGATCTCCCACTTCCCTTGCCCCCTCATTCCGGTGCTACTCCATACTCACACCATGCCACTCCTCAGCAACGCTAAATATCTATGTGTCTAATGCTGATCCAAAATCTCTTTCTTTTTTTAAACAACTTCAAGATAAAGAAACCCGAAATAGTGCCACACTATAAAAAACACATAAAATTAGTTATAGTAATTACAAAGCACTTAATTTACTTAGTAATTTTAAGCGGGCACGTACAATTGCTGTTATTTAATCTTAAAGAGGACACTTTAGAATTATCTATAGGCTTACGTTCTGAATTTAAATTGAATAGCAACCGAGAGGTTCGATCGTAGATACAAAAATGTCCAGATTAATATGTTTGCATGTTATATTCTTAGCTACCTAGACCATTATATATAAATTTAGATTTTATATATAAATAGTCTATAGAAATTTCTGAAAAATACTAACGTTACTAACAAATTAATATAAATTACTGGACATTAATAGCAATGGTGACGACAAAAATTCAAACAACATTGTTAGTAACATTTGTTATAAACATAGTTTGATCTAGACCGCCCTAGAATGTGTCAGGAAAATAATGTTATAACAGTGTTGGTGACAAATTTAATAACATGTTTATAAAATTAATAAATTTTGTTGATATCAAATGTGTCACACAAAATGTCAATGGAAATTTTTTGTAAATATTAACTAAGTTAATAACAGAATGTTGGCAACAGTTTTCCATCAATTTTACAGCATTCGTTAATAACTTTCTTGAAAAAACATGTTTTTAGCAACGTTATTTCTGGTGTAAACGAGGACTTAGGCGTAAAAATATTTGGGACAAATTTATAAGTCTAGTAAAAAAACTGTAGCAACTACAACGCAGTTTAATCGTAAAACAGGTGACCATGTATAGAATCAAGAACATATGGACTAAAGTACAAATGTAAGGCTACTAGTTGAGTTATAATATTTTCTAAGTTCATCTTACAATGGGGAAACCTTATCGTGACAGGTACAGTGACGTAACTGGAAAGGGCGGTTTAATTTCCTTCTTCCTACCTCCGCGGCGGCTACCCGCCTGAAATAACCCGCAGACAGGCAAATATGACAGCATCCCCTTTCCAGGACATTAATTATGCATGCGCTACAGCTGTCAACATTGTAGCGTGTTCGCCCGACACGCAGTTATTTGCATGAAGTTGAGCGCCGGAAAGTTTGTGCGCCCGCAGCGATAAAAAAAAATTCTCATATTTTCAACCTTAAAGGAGATAGTTACAAAAAACACCGAACGGAAGGGTTGGAAGGACTTTCTTCGGAGCCTATTTTTTATTTAATTCTACGCGGTTTCGGAAAATATTAATTTATCTTTTCTGACTTTATAATGTCCTGCGCATAAATAACTTGCTTCTTACTTTGCTCTGACAGTGCATTGTTTTCTACCTGTAAGTGAACTGAAATAAATTTAAATCCTTACGTAATATTCTGCGTATGTGCCTATCGTTTCAGAAATATATATAAACACGCCAAGCCATAATTCTACCTTTAAAAAAATTTCGGTTTGCTGTTAATTTAATTTCAAAATGTTGCAATGCAACAACTTTACTAGATTTATTAACTTTAGTTGCGGGCGAGTCTCTGACATCAACAAAATGTTCAATCTTACTACCGACACCGTATCAGATTTTCTTCTTTATTCACACGGAAAAATACGTATTACCGTCGGTAACTTTTCTGTTGAGAGAAAATGGGCGTACAGAATGCGGAACCTTACAGGTAGGGAAAACGCGATACACAGAAAATTCCAGCAACGCAATTTTTTTTCTTCTCACAAATGTAGGTCTTATTATTAAAGCGCGTCCGGAATGTTACTAATACATCTTTTTCAATGTCGATTTTCAATTTCGAATTTCACCTTTAAGATTAGCTTTAGCTGAAAGATTTCATTAGTGTAACTTTACCTAGTTTGTTATTATAAGGAATCATCTTGCTAATATCTAACATACTTTCATGAACATTCTGTATACTATCGCACCGTGATATTGGCGTGGAGCTGTGGTTCCCAATGAAAAGACATAATATGTAACTGCAGTAGCTCTCTGGCAGTGCTGTGGCACCTTCAGATAATTCGCGATCAAGACTTTCTGGATTAAGTGGCGCGTGGCTGCTGCAGAGAAGCAGACACGGCTGACATTTACACATCTTGAATAAACTGCACTGCGCCTAAGATAGCAGCAACGCCAAACATATTGCTCCTGTTTTCTACAAAATTACAAAAAAAAAAAATCATACATTTTTATGAGAAACACCAATTGCACGTTCCTTACGTCTAACTTGTGTGAAATAAAAAAAAACTTCAACCTATTAATTCTCCGTCTAAACATTATAAAAAAAACAGCGTTCTCTCTGTCGAATACAGAACTTATACCGCCAAGATTCGGGCCACATCACTTCATTGCTAACTTCAGGCTAGACTTACAAGACCGTTAACATTTACACGTTCCTGCAGCTGTGATGTAGGCTGCACATGACGCCTGCCTTTAGGAACGCTTTGCATACACCAATAGGGATTGCAATTTTTTTTTAACGAATAAGAAGGCACATGGTACAGTAACATAATAATATTTTCGAGAAATTAAAACTGTAAATAATCCCCAATTCTACGTACTGTCACAATTAAAGTAAGAAAGGGTAAGCATTTAAAATGTGTGTATTACGTTAACTTATTGTTACATATATGTTGTTTGATTTGATATGACTTATAAATTGCTATAGCTGCAAGATCATAGAATCAAAACTTCGGGTATGTTCGCTAAGCATTCGTTTTCCCTCGACTTGTGAGGGTCTGTGGATCGCAGACTATAACGTGCGTAGTCAGCTTCATAACCG
>PNEQ01112876.1:66601-163441 GCA_003012365.1 Medauroidea extradentata
CCCCCCCCCCCCCCCCGCCGTCCTAATCCAGACGTGAGGTTTGACACCTCTTCCCCTTCTCTCTCTGGGCACATACACACCGGCAGCCGGATGCTGCAGTAATTTCCCTGGCCACGTCCTCCATTACTGGTCCGAGCCTACGGCCAGCCTCGAGCAATAAGGCCACATCTCCATGAATTGCACTGTAGCGCAGTCGCTTGAGTTCTACGCTTCTTGCACTCAGTACTCCGCCTAAGTCTGTCTCTATTTGGTTTACCTGATTTCGACTGTTCTCTTCCTAGGAAACTTACTGCGAATTGGATTGCATTAAATCCCCCCCTTTTATTTTTTCTGTTTTATAAAACCATAATCTGGCCTAATAAATTGAGACAAACAATAAGTTTGTTTAAAATTACATAGAAAATTACTTACGACACTTCTGTTTCATAGGCTATCTTTCCCAGTTAATCAGACACCGTTAACAAAAAGTTTTTAACAGTTTTGAATAGTTTCCCAAGTGTAAATTAAAATATCCGTCTCGGTCACAAACCAATTTCTGAACAACATTACTCCCAAATAATGTTCACATAAATCGATACTTCAGATCAAAATCAATACTTGTCATTTATATACCAAGTCAGGTCTTCAGGTTTTCTGTAACACTCCCTCCATCGCACTCTTATCGCCAATTTGCTCTCGTTTCTCAATGACAACCGTGTGATTCTCCTCTTCGCTCCTCGCTGCCTTGTATACAGCCCGTGTCACGTATTATGAGGAGTTGTTCTTAATTCCTTCGTGATTAAAAGTTCGGCAAGATTTAATTGAAAATATTTCAATAGGGACATTACTCTTGTCTTTCATTACGAACATTGTATTCGAAAAATTAAAGCGTAACTAAGAAATAATAAAGCTAATTTAAATTTTAAGACCAAAAAATTCTATCTCACCAAATAAAAAACAATAAAAACTCCCAGTACCGATTTCATTCAATAATACACACATAATAGTAAAATGTAATATTTCTATAAAGAAACATTGCCGGTTATTCGTCACATCCTTCAATTACTAAACGAAAATTACTATTATTAATAAAAGAGGTGACGCAGCCTTTTAATATACCACGTTGTTCGCTGTCTTGCTAAGAGACAATAACCTTGAACGCTAAGATGCCACCCGTCGTGTTTGTAGTGTGCGCAACCCCATCTAGATCATTCTCCGCGCTGCTAGTGACAGCGATAAAGAATCACCGCATGTTCCTGTTAGCAGGCTTCGATGCGTCACCGATTAAAAGTGTTCCACTAAGCGGGCCTCGGTTTCGTAAACATCTTGAAAGATCTCTACAAGATTGGCTAAAGTACCGCATGATGTAAATTCCCACTATTCTAAAAACCAGCTATGCCCCTCCCCTTCCTTTACAGCGCTTGCATTATAGACTAGGTTAAGAGTGCGTGGTAGATAAATAAACGCTGAAAACATCGATTGATTCCTACGCATTTTTCGAAGCTAATATGGATAAAATACTTAATGACAAACCTAGATATTGGTATTTGCCAACTTTATGAGTAAATATTTATCCAGAATTACTAATTCGTTGCGCGTGATCTCTTGTGCCGCAGTTAAATGCACGAGGTTCGTAACACTGGAAATAATTTTGTTTAAAACGTTGGCTAAAACTATTGTCTAGGATTGCTATTGTTTAATTTTCGCAAATTGGCTTCAAGAAACCTACAGTTACAAATTAATGATTTTAGTGTTGAATTATGTACCACGCCCTCTTAAGTTTGGCCAGGGGATTGGTTGCCGCCTGTCAGCGAGGTAGGAGTGATAGTTTAAAAATTCCAGCACAGCTGCCCACTTATCGGCGCAAATACTACTTCTCTTCTCAATCATAAAACGCTAAATTAACACAAATCGAAGAGGTTCGTGTACGTATTTGGTAATGACATGCACACGTAGGAATCAGGGGGTTACATTGACTCAAAATAATATTTAAATTTTACAAATGAAAATGTTAACAGTATTTGTTTACGTACACATGTACGAGAACTTGCCAAATCTTGCCCATTTCAAAATTTTATTTATAAAGTTTCGTCTCTAACAAAAATACCGCTGCTAAGCAAATTAAAATCCCTGTCCAAACATAAGTTGAACTAGTTTCTACCAGTGAACACCTAGAGCTATTGAATAAAATAGTGTTATTTTGCCTACTTTTCTGTTAGGATAAATTTTCTATCGTTCATTCGTTTAATGCTTTGTTGTTACTGTTTTTATCATTTAATTTCGTTTGCGGCAAAGAAAACTGGTCATTTGTCGAAAGTAATTTTTCCACCACATTGTTATGTTGGCAGCGTAATCCGAAATTAACAAAATGTAGTTTCGCTGTTATCTTATGGCTTGATGTGGAAACACAATCAGCGTTCTCGCAGAATTGCACAACGTTCCTGGTCTCTTCTACTGAATTTTTTTTACTCAGCTCTCAGTGAATTCTTTTCTACTTTTTTTATTCGCAATCATCTGTTTTCTGTCGTGAGTACATTTATTTTCATGGCGGCTTGCACTGATAAGTGCGATCTCACTTCCTGTTTGCTTTAATACACATTTCTCATTTTGTGAAACTGTTGGGTATAACTTATATAAAGCTACAAATCGAACAGTTTTTACTAAAAAGCTACCCATCAATGAGTTATATAGTTTTTTTAAACTCTTTCCAGATTTTCGTAAATGGAAAACTTTCCTAACATCGGTAACCATTGCCTTAGCATGCGAAACACTGCGAAATAAAAATAAATTGTTATATGTCGATTTTTGAAGTATTAGAAATCATTCCCTGACGATATTGAATATATATTTTTTTAATACCAAGCAATGACCAGTTTTTATTTCACAAAATGTTCTACAACGAATAAAGCTGGTGATGCCGAGTAAGAAATCCTAAGATTACCAAAACAATTATTATTCCTGCTCGCTTGTACATTGAGTTTTTAACCTAAAATGTTTCGCTGCATAGACTAGAGCTGTGTACGTTGCCAAGGGCATGGAGAAATTCGGACGGCCGTGGTACTGCATGTGCTTGTCCTTTCCCTACATGTTCCCGCGCCCAGCGCAGCCAATTTCCGCCTCATCTGCGCCAGATTATCGCGACCCATCCGGCGCGTCCTCCCACGCACAAACCCTCCGTTTCCCCGGTGGACTCGCCCAGGCCGTGCGCTGTTGCCACGTCCACTGCGGATCGCCGGTCAAGACAATGGCGCCTTACTCCACTCACCCCTCCGTCCGGCAACAACGCAAAGCAGTTTGACCGGCAACGCTGTCGCGGCGTTGCCACCCCGCGCGTCCCAAGACAAAGGACACTTTGTTGTCAGGCCCTAGGTGACTCCCGCGAGGAAATTAGAGCATAGCTCTCCCCTTATTCACCCTCGTGAATCAAGAATACATGTCGGCGCACTTTCTCCTGCAGCGGCGTGGCAGATAAGCCGACGCCGTGACAACGCCGGAAGCCAATACATCGCCCCGTCAGGAGATAAAGCTGCTTAGCGAAGGCTCGACGCGCATTGTCGCAAGGGCGTTAATTCGGCAGCCGCGGTTGACGCATTCGCCCGTCCAGTGATTTACGCGTCCTCTTCTCCTGTCTTATCAACACGCGCGCAACCGTGTCAAGCCTGACCGCTTGTACGCAATTCCTGACGCATTCAAGCGAGCCGATACGTGCTTGCGGTAATTATTCGGCCAGCCTTTACAGGTCACAGACGATACTTTGCAGGTTTGTTGAACACTCCCTGTTGTAACACACAGACGCTCAGGAATATTTATAGACTATACATAGAGACATGCACAATTCGCGTTATCATTTGGTAGCAGGCTAAACTTCACTTTCCTGTACATAACAGAGCATAATCTGCTATTCAATTGGCCACGAATATTAATGTGTTGTCATTTACGTGTGTTACGTCTTTGCAGAGATTGGCTTCTTTACCGCGTAAACATTCTCTGCGGCAAGTCAAGACAATATCAGCCAGCGGGAGACGTCGAACGAGCCTATAGTCACTTGGAGTCTAGTCAACTGTCAGAAAATAACGCGAATTTTGCATGTCTCTAACTATACATAACAATGATCGCATTTAGGCCATTCACTGTGAGGCGAATATTTGTTGGGCATTTAGCCATATGACAATATTTAAGCCTACATTAAGGGGTATGGGATGGTCAAATTTCGAGCGAACGTCTGAAATACTCGATCGTCGATAACGTCTGAGCTACTCGTCATAACTCGGTAGAGATTTTTTGTCGAGTAGATATTCTTTTACCGGACATTTATTTATATGGAAATAGGTTGTGTACTTTGCTTTCGAGTAAATTTAATGTTTACATCCGTAAACCTTTCGTGCAGAGGTTTTCAGAGAGTGAAATTATTGTAAAATCATAACGCCAATTTTTTTTTATTTGGTTATTATAGAGTCCCGGATATCATAGAACTAAAAATTATAAAAATTGCAGTTTCCCATTTTTATAGATTCTGAGGTTTCGATCCCTTAGTTTTTTAAATACCTACGGTTTTTTTTTTTACTCGAAAGCGAAGCATACTACCCCCCAATGCTATATAAATAAACGTCCGCTAATAGAATATCTACTCGTCAAACAATTTCCAACGAATTATGATGAGTAGTTCAGATTTTATCGACGACTGAATATTCCAGTCACTCGCTCGACATCTTACTTTGTCATACCCCTTTAAGTGCCGGCATGCGAAAAAAAATACTGAAAGAGTAACGAATTGTACTATTGTGGACATACGCCATTGCGATATATGTCGTCCCAGAAATCTTAGAATGAGACTAAGAAAAACAAACAACAAAACACGAGAAAAATAGAAAACAAGCCGAGTTGGCTGTAGTCAACACATCCATAAACCAAAACAACAGAGTGTGATAGATCCCATAGGGAATTAGTCAACAACAAATAGAGGAAAAAATTAATAAACTACCAAAAACAAAAGTCAAAGTACAAAATGATCTGTAAAACTCAGGAAATCACAATTAAGACTGCACAGACAATACTGGGATGAATAAAATGGACACAAGACAGGATTTTATGGATGTGTTTACTATAGCCAACTAGGCTTATTTTTTTTTCTTAGTTTCATTTTAAGATTTTTGTGACGACATTTATAGCAATGGCGTATGTCCACAATAACACAGTTTGTCATTCTGTTACGTTGCAAGAAACATTCAAAGACACTGAAATAGCAATTTAACAGTACCTTAAAATGTTATTTTACCGCGAACTACCTGTAGGTAAAAACACATTTGACGCACATTTTCACGTAACTTATTCGTTGTCTGCAACATTTTATACACGTGACGATTTTTTCTCAAATACCACAAAACCAGAGTCTAAGGAAATTGTCTCAAATGCCACGAAAAATGTCTAGTTCGCCTCCTCTTTCCCCGATCCCCCTCCCCCTCGACCAATTAAAAGGTGAGCTGGATTCTTATGAGGCAGTATATTGGATTCCCATAACTAGTGTTTATTTACTTAAAGGACAACTTTACCTAACGTGTGACATGCATTGTTTTCATGCCACGTGTGTTGGATTTCTGTATCACGTAATGGTTTCCTATAACATGTATTGGATTCGAGACATTACTTTTAAATTTCGTACTGTGGCATCCGTATGCATTTTGACGGAGTCATTGAACGATGCATTTTATTGTCATCTGGAACAAGAGCACGTCTGGCGCATTTGAGACCTGTTCAGATGGACCAGAAAGGCACATCTCAGAATTAGTCGCATTTCAGACCCGTGCCTTACAGGACTCGTCGGCAATTAAGTACCACCCCCCCCCCTCCTCGGAAACTGTTCACGAATCCCAAAATAAATTATAAAACAACGTTTTGTAAGCCAATACTGTCAGTTCTCTGATTTCCATACATATTGCTTCTAACGTATTTAAATTATGTTAAGGGTCAAATTTCATTTCAAACAAGATAAATCACCCGATTGTCCAGTTAAACCTGTGGCATCTCGAAATAGCAGGTACTCTCTCTTCCCTCATAAAAAAACAGTACATAAAAATTATCTGCAAAATGTTGTCACATGTATAGGACATTGCATTACGTTACAGAATTCAGTGCTAGCTTTAACGTTTTATTATGTTCGAGTTAGTTCGCTTGCACATCGGACATAGTCACAAAGAAAATTGCTTACAGCCGTCTGCAGTACATTCATAGCCATGTTGCTGTGTGGGTAGGTTATCAGTAGAGATGATGGTATATCGCGAAAATATTTGTCCCAACATAGCCTCGTAAACACTGTAGCTTCTCGTACCATGTATGATTGGGTGATACAGGTCTGACGCTCCGTAGTTGTCTGTAGACGAATAACAGGCAGCAAATATTACATTAGCGGGATTCATATTGGCTCAGTCAAATAGGGCAACATCTCCACGTACAGGGAAAATCCAGTGAGCTTTGGTTAAGCTGAACATATGTTGAAATCCAGCAAACAGTCAAGTTTTCTCGCGATAAATCATCATCTCTAGTTATCAGAGTTATGTTTTATTTGTTATGAACGTTGCCAAACTTATAAACATTCGTTTAATCTTAAATGACAGTACAATAAAGTTGGAGAGAAGTATCCAGTATCGGAAACGACTGAACAGTCGGTTGTAACAATATTTTATTTCAAGAAAATTCCTAAAATTATTGAGATATGAAATTAAAATATTGATGGTAAAATTTGTTAATTGTACGCGGTGACAAATTTATGAACCCGTACGATAAGAAGTGTTCGCAGTAAAAAAAAAATTCTACTTTCACAAGAAATTTCCTTGGATATTCAGTTGCCAAAGAACTTAACTGCGAAACTGCAAATTAAAAGATTTTCGTTCGTAAAATTACCAGGTATAGACTTGCTTTTGTAGTTGTAACAAGGAAAAATTATTATTTCAAATCATAATTTTATTCTAATCACGACACTGAACTTGTTTATTGAACAAATTTTACAGAAATAACTTTTGCAAGTTATTAATTTGAGAAGAACATTTGTGGACGCGCCATGATTCGAACCTGCATTCTTGCACTTAAGATACCATGCAACTTACCCACATAACCGCTTGACTTATACGTTTTTGTGTATGCATTCAATGTACAGTTCAGTGACAAAACTTCCTTAATTTTGAAGCATTTTATTCTAGAAAATGCATTCCTGAGAATTTTTTCTGCACAACTATTTAATTTTCGACAAACCTACACTCTAAAAAATAGTTTGTAAATTTGCCACACGTGCGTATAGGAACACTAAGAAAGTAGGAATGGTAAAATAGTTTCCCAGACATTCATGGTAGCATTCCTTTACTTTTTTTTACAAAATAGTCAAATGTATACTGAAGATACCAGACTTGTATTGTAACTACTATAAAAGTTTGCATATTTACAAGGTGGAAGTATGGTAACTGTCCCATACTGCGTTTAGGTTAATTGCTTCCTAAAATTTTAAGGAAGTTTTTTTACAGTGTATGATTTTGGTAGGCTACAAACTTTTCTTACGAAACAAAATCCTTGTAAATTTGTAGACCAATAATATTCCAAGGAAAATAATTGTTTATTTACGCGAGTTTATAAAAAAATGCCGTGTGTTATTTTACAAAATTCTTTACAGTGCGTCTTCCATAATTTTTGTAATCCTAACCTTTTCTAATAACCTACTTAATACCGTAAATGTTGCAATTTTATTGAACAATTTTTGCAATTCTTCTCATCTACAGAAATGAAATTTACAAGTAATTAAATTAAATTACAATAGAGATATCACAATTTCGAACATACAACATGAATTATAACAAACATATTATAACTGTTTCTTACAAAATATATTCAAATGTCAGTCAAAATATTGTACTACTAAAATATTAGTAAAAACACTAATCCAGGAAAGCATCTATTCGGATTTGAGATTCTGCATCCGCATGCCTATACTGTTTTCCGTTCATTCCTCCTTTTCTGAAACACTTACATTATTGCGTCTGACTAAATCGACGTGAAATCTTCCACATAAATTTTATTCGCTTTTATTTTATGTATTAAAAACGCGTTTGAACTACTAGATTAAAAAGGTCAGGTTTTACTTAATTAGCCTATGTTTTTGGTTTATGCTATTGAGTACTGTAGTTAGATTTTCATTCGTACGATAGTGGAACAAAAATTAATAACGATCATAAAACGTTCGCAAATAAATTAAGATAAATAAACAACCAAATTCCTAAGCATCGTAAAAAGTATTCAGATCTATTAATGTCTAAACTTTTAATGAATAATAAAAAAATTATGCCACATTTTTCCTAGGAAACTTGAATTTTCAATCAAAATTTAACTTTGTAACAAGTAAAAACAGGACATTGTCTCACTCTTCATTGAATATGAATCACGAGGACTTTCTTGCTTGAAAAATTATTGTTGTAATTTTAAATTTTAAGAAATAATTATATACTGAACCAGTGAAATTGTTGCCTATGATGCAGTAACTTAAAGAAGGCAGTAAAATGTAAAATCACATAAACACGGTGCAACTCCCTACCGGCTTAACACTGACTATTCCTAAACAGATATATGTTAGTTATTTGTTATTGAACACATAGTTAAGGCCTTGTTACGGAGTTTTGCAGTGATTTCGAAAATATTTTTTTATTGCTACCTAATACTCATATAAAAATTTCGCTGCACAGTTTTGACACTTATATGTTATAAATTGTAGTTGAATTTTTTTGTAGAATTATAGTGAACAGTTTTTTAGATATCATTACCCAAAGTACCTCGTTTTACGTCGTGAAAATAAGCTAAAATGAAGGAAATTAAATTTTTTGCTGGCGAATGGAACATTATTTTAAAAAACGCGTCCACAGTATTGTGCATCGTGTGATTGCACATTGACTCAAATTTTTTCAAAACTTTTGGTTAAAAAATATTTCAGTTATTGGCACCAGTCTGAAAAAACTCGGGAACTAGCCCTTAAATCTGGACAGTAACAAACGTACCTATATATATATTACAAGATTAAGTTAAATAACATTATATCAAACTTTATCACTTTTTTTTATCACATTCAATTTTTCCTGTCGGTTTACACACACACATACTCTGATAACTTGTGAATTCAGAAAGTAAATAGTTGACGGATTAAAATTTGCAGTAGGTCCTTAGGTGCATGTGTATGCGTATGTATCAGCACAGTTTTTACGCTTAAAAGTAAACATAATTACGTAAGAATTCTCCTACCGAAGTTTACAAAACAAGACGTTACTCTTTTCAATGCAAATGCAATATATTTATCTTTGACATTCCGCATTATTCCAAGTTTTATTTCTAGTGAGTACATTTTTATAGAATCACTTGTGCTCGCGCAAAATGTGTATTGAGGATATTTCGTTTTCTACTGAGGACGTGTAGAGCACTAGAGGAAAGAGTAATTCGGTGGTCAATACTCCGAATTCAAATTTTCACAAAGCGTTAATTCTCCTGGTTGTTACTGTGTACGTTTATTTGATAAAGATTACGTTCAAATAATAACTACATCAGGTGTAATATAGACTCCGTGCTGATGCCATTGATGAATTACAGGAAAGGAGGTTGAGTAGTACTTGGGCTGTTGTTACACAAAGCGCCGTTCACAAACGAGATTGGCACGGACGAAGGTAAGAGGGTGGGGGGTAAAAAAGAAAGAAATGCAAATGATGGCAATAGCTGTTTACAGGATTCTCAACTCGGATGGTAAGCAGAGGAGTAGTCAGTCTTTGGGTCACGCCCAGCGACTACTAATTCGATAGGGTGGGTGGCTGAGGGGTGGATACTCCTTCCCACCCTCTCCTCGAGGGGGTTGGCGATACGCCCACCATCTCTCCCGACGAGAGTCCTGCTGCTCCCTGTTTCATTTCCAGGATTACGCTAATGCTCCTTTGCTCCGCTCTTATCATTTCCAGGATTTCAATTTTCCTTTCGTTCCGTCTTTCTCTGTCCCCCCCTTCCTCTACCGGCGCTTTCTTTCCAGCGGCCTCTCCTGCTCCAGTTCTGTGTCATTTCCAATCTGGAGTCCTGGAGACTCCGCCAGGGGGGTTGCCGGCGAAACCCATTCCCCCTCGCCGTATGTGCGCGAGCCTTCTCATCAGATCTACTCGGGGATTACTACCCAGCCCTCAACCGCCGACCCCAGGGACATCTTTTATTTTTTTTCCCTCGTCATCTCCCCCTGCCACGGACGTCCTTGTCTTTTTCCCTCCCCTTTCTCTTTTTTTAACCGTTGCTTGGCTCGTCTCTTATCCCGGCCTCTCTCGGTGGTTTGTGTCCTCCGCGCCTTTTCAATTAAAGTGGGTTGGTACGCAGGGGGTGGTTGTGACGGCGGTGATAAGGGGTTGGGGGGAAGAAGGGTGGGTCGGTGAGCTGGGTATTAGGGGATGAGAGCGACCCGCGAGTACTGACCCAGCCAGAAAATAACCGCCAACGCGCTGCGGCTACAGTAAGTTCTGCTGCCCTTCTGACGATCATAGCTGACGGAATCTCCAACAGAGCTGCACACAAATTACGCGAAAAAAAATATGTATTATTAATACATGCAAGTCTCTAGACAATTGTGCAACATGTTTGACTAGTGCTCATAGCGGCTTGGAATGACGGCCATAGTTCAAACCAATTTTTAAATATCAGAGATTCGAGAAACATGCAGATGGAACATAACACTTGTATTATGGTAAGACAGGTTAGGAAGATAAACGAACTCCTTAAGGACGTGTTTGGCAAGGGAGAAATTTTTCCGGCAGTTACGCTGATGTCGGTAAGGGAGCAACGAACTTTGCCGAGGTCGGTAATGTGACTACAACACATTGTTGTGTATACGGTCTTGTAAGACAAACGAAGAACAGTCTCACGAAGGCTCACGGAAGACGTTAAACTACATTCGTGAACCCTCGGTACCGACCTCGGCCAAGTTCGTAGCCCTCTTACTGATAACAACGCAACTAGTGGCAACATATTTCCCTTTCCAAACTGTTAGCATTGAGTTTCCTAACCTCTAGTAGAATTAACCTTACTAACGGTGAGGGGTATGAGGCCTTGAGACGGAAGGAGGGAGCAGCCCATCCGCCATATTGGTAACAGGAAAATTTTGTTTATTGCCATAGCAACGTGTAAAATGCGGCTGTATATGTTAACCAACCATAACCCCGTTTCCCAATACACCTACACAAACAGCCGTTTGCACTGCGAATCATATCCGCCATATTGCTTACTGATTAAACATAGTGGGCCTAACATACAAACCCCTCTCAATGTAGTTACTCAGCATCGGACTCGAGGGCCGAAGGACCGAAGTGTTTAGAGAGGGCCACGAGCATTCCAAACTAGGGAAGGCAACGAGCAGAAGCGACTAAATAGCCTAGGCTCTCTAAACGAGGGTTGCAGGCCATCTCACCGACAGCGGAATGCCTGAGAAGCCAAATCGGTGAGGGCCGAAAACCCTCCTATGGAACACCCATTCGAATTAGGCTATGCCCGCGAATCTCGAGGGTCCGATACCAGGTTTGTACGAGATTAGGAAACTTGACGTTTTATGACACACCAACGCAAAAAGTTTGAAAAATCATGTTAGCTGTGTAGTGACACACTTATATTTTCAACTATCACTTACGCATTGTATAGCGAGTAGTCATTTGCAAAATGCGATTCGGGCTACCTTATGATATTAAAGATAATTACCGATTATCCTCAGCGAAGAATTCTGGGTTTTATACCACCACTGTAATTTTTTGAGACCCGAAGACTAACAAAATACAAAGTTCCACTTACAGTTCCACATTTGTGGCAATCTCTTCTCTTGTCGGTTTAAAAATATTTCTCCCTCAAAAAAGTAGACAAAAACAAAAGAAGGAAGTCCCAACATGTATGGCACAATAAAAATAAGCATCAGCATTCTATTTATAACTCTAATTAAGAATAATATACCTCTGAAGGAAAATACGATCTAGAGAGATTTTATTAATAAAAAGTTTTCACATTTAAGACACATATCTTACTATTACAAAATCACTACGGAACTTAATATACTCGCAGTCAACGCAATATTTTAGTTGCTCTTTTTATGGCCTAAATATTGAAGTAAACTTTCAACACTAAACGTGCGGGAAACACTGGAAATATTGTATGAGGTTACTTTTCTTATTCTTGTCAAATTTGCAAGTGATACAATACAGATGCGCAAAAAAATGAGAGAGGAGGAAGCAAGGGTATATTACCACCCCCCTCTGAATCCAAGAAGCAGGGGCAAACAATTTACCTGTCTTCAGACAATAATTTTACATGTTATTTATTTAATTAATAGGCCCCTATATGATTTAAAGTTATTTTATGAAGGTATATTTCTGTTACTTAAGATTGTGATCATTGCTTCTCCTTAAAGCAGAACATTAGAACCGCATTTATTACGTTGTTGTCCCTCTATAAGTTATTGTGCCCCTGATACAATCTCATCCACGACAGGAAGCTAACTGTACATTATGACAGCTAATAACGGTAGAAGGGTCCAAATTTAAGTTGCATCAGACTCCTTCTAGTTTCGGAAGTGCTTTCACTGCCACATAGTAAAAACCGCTAGAGAAACTTTACGGTGTAAGTTTTGTTAACGGATCAAAATAATGCCGTACAAGTACTAGAAATTACCGGACGAACTAATATGGTACCCAACTGTTTACGTAAGTCGTACAAAGGAAATGCACGTACTGCAATTTCGAATCCGTATTATTTGTAATGGGTTTTCAAATCATTTGACTCGCTTGTCGAGGAATAATGCCAATCTTATCTGGCACGTGAACGACACGCTTGATAAATTCGCAATGAACGTTGTGTAAACGCATTTGTTAGGGAGTTTGCGGTAAGAGTCGACAAGTGGAGGTACTTTGACTGCAGAGGTAACTTTGTCCGACTCAAAATAGTCAATTTGGCACCATTTGGTGAATGAATGGCAAACTTTATCAGAATTTATCAAACTTAATGGTTTTAATACTTAACCAGACGTATTTATTTCTTCATTAACTGTTTCCAACACAAATATCTTGAGCTGGTAAATGTTACTTACCCCTGCAGTCAAAGTATCCACTCTTGACGGTATCTTACATTATGACTTCAGGGTGTTTATTCTGAATATATAGCCAGGAAAAACCTACATATAAGTCCTTTATGGTTTTAATTCTGGCTACAGTCGGAGTACGTAATTTTGATAGAGGCTGTCAGGTATAATCTTCATCGTAAGAGTGTGTCCTAGTCATACTATGGAAACAGTTACGATTATAGTTCAAGAAGTCAGGCTGTTTACGGTACTGAAAGTTTCAAGGGTTTGCTAAACGTCTCGTATCAATAAAAATCTTTGTTTCAGGTATTTATCAACGTAAACATTGTTATGTGACTATAGATTGTTTCAACATCCATGTCTCTCAAAAGTCACCTTCTTAAACTGTAAATGAAATAAATTTTATTGGCATGTAATACATGATGAAACCCTTAAAAAGCTCTCACTGTACGGTGAATAGCCTATGAAAATGAAGAATTATTGCAAAGATACTGACATGGTAACTGCCCAGAGCATGATAAGAGGGTGTGCGTGTATGCTGAGTGCACTGTTGGAAAACTGCACGTTTCTCGGAGCAAATTGGAAGAAAACCAATCAGGCTAATCCTAGAAGTCAATTTCGCCAAATTTTTTTTTTTTTAGCAAATAATATTTTGGAATGACGCATGTATTCGTCACAATCTCTGACGACGAAATTTCCGCATTTTATTACGGCTCATTTACACAGTGTTTCTTTCACAAAGTTGGCTAAACCTTCGTCCTAGGAGTGCCCTTTTTTAGTTTTCTACATATACTTGCAAAAACCTGAATAAATCAACTGAGGTTTTTAGTGTATATTTATGTGTCACGCCCTCGTAAGTAATGTCATCAGGACCATAACGCTGGAATTAGGTTAGCACGCAGTCTGCTTTCAATATTCTTCCAACGTACAAATTGATGCTTTCATTAATAAAAATCAGATCATATATAATGCGTATAGAGACCATAAATAAATAAGACCATATGCTCACATCGTAATTTATAACGCAAATGACCACCACCGAAGTTTAATGCACACCTACCTTAGATATAGGCCGACTACCAAGACGCAGTTGTCTTGAAGATCAGAATCTGAAAATAAAACAAAACTTGCCACACTCACCAAACATTTTAACGTAACAAATTCAGCCAGTCAGTGATGCCAGGGACTCATTGAAATGAAGGCGAGGTAACCATGCATGCATACTTCAGAACTTCTGGTTTCGACGATATCTTTCTGAAAGTTTCAGCAACGGGGGTAAAACAGTTGAATGTTTTATGTACATACGCCATTGCGGTGATATGTTGTTCCAGAAAAAAATGGCGCATGTACATAATATGCTACTAAATATTTTGGTTTTGAACCTAACGGATAATGTAACCTTGCGTGATGAAAAGACAAGTTTTGCAAATAAATGTTTATTCCTCTTTAGTCGACTGCCTTCATTTTCAACCTGTCGCCCACTTAGCCGCGTAAAACGTGTAACTAAATATGAGCTTACGTCTAGACGTGGAGCGCTACTTTTCCTGGAGAAGTTCCGAGACTTCTTTATTATTTTATTTACTTACTAAACTGCATCTAAGAGATTAAGCTATTCTTAAATAGGATAATTTGGTAACAATAGCAACAGAAGACAATTCATTACAAACATTACAATACAAGAAACAACTAAACAGTCTAAAAATCAATACGTATTTGTCAGTTTTTGTAGCTCCACAAAGTTAAAAAAAAAAAAAAAAAAGTAACAGACCAAGTCTAGTGTTAAAACAAGTAAGCCAATTTACAACTATGATACATCCAAGGGCGCCCATCTTACAAATTGTAAGGGATGGGAAGCAAGATCATAATATATGTTTATGTCAACAGGAACGGACATAGTCTGTGTATAAATTTGTAGCCATTGGCATATTTCGAAACATGAAACAGCGTAGATTACAAAACTTATCAAACTGTAAATATTTTGCTATACATTTTATTAAAAAACAAAACTAAACACATTGTGGAACATCTGTTAAGGAGGGGGGGGGGCCTCAGGCCCCCTGCTCCCCCCCCCCTTTTATGGGCGCCTTTGGATGCATCCTCCCACGTAAGGACGTAAATCATTATAAATACTGACAACGTATTTAACCAACAATCAGAGCAGTTCCTGTGTTGCAGGCTCACCTACGCAACCCTCATTTAACACATTTAAACCAAGGCTTATTTTACCATGTTTATAGCAATAAAAGTATTGCGCAAATCAAAATTATGTTAGCATTTCATTAAAAATACGACCTTTCTTATTCGAGAAGTTTTCTGTAAATTTAGGTATAACAAACTGTTGCACTCAATACAAAAAAAATTTTTTCGTAACATTTACAGCCAACCATTCCTTACACTTGACTTCGGAGAACGCAGCTCATATAAGAGCGATTGTGTCTTTAATATAACGTAAAGATAATTTTGGTATGTGTAATACTCTTATTTCTATAACGATAGTACGATTAGCCTCGATTTAAAAGAGGTCAATGTGGATTTGATACGTCCGCCAGAAACACAAACTATATACAGCATATTCCATCAACAAATAATTAAATTTAAATAAAGGGCAAGCAAGTTAGATATTAACAGTAGTAGAGGCCTTATGTAGTCACCGTATAATACACATTTATCCAAAACAAAAAAGGAATTAAAATTATTCAATTTACTTAGCACCTTAGAACATATACACGTGTCATTCTTCAAAGCCTATAACATGAGCTAAACATGACTATTCACGCCACTTAAATTATTTCAAAGAAACTGCTCCGTAAATAGTTGTTTATAAAATGGTGTTTCTGAGACATGAGATGGGGGCTGTGGTTTTTGTGGACTACGTCTGCAATCATGGATGACGTCAACCGTCGCCACCTTGAATGACGTCACTATTACTTAGGCTGTAATAATATTATTATTATTTTACAATTTTTTTTTCGGGGTTTCCCTTTTTTACGCTGTTTCCCCGAGGAAGAGGTAGACCAACGAGATCAACTTCTTGACTGCGTATGTGTGTCACTCCCCATTTACCTCATTAACAACATAAAAACCTTTGAACTTAGTATACTTACTTGACTTCTATGTATTATTTTGTATATGCCGTGTCATAGTTTCCAAATGGTGGCCATTTAAACAGTTTCGATCACACGATAACTGTGAGGAAACATTTAGTAAGGTGACTTGACTTTCAAGTATATTGTTTACACCGTGTTCACATTTTTAGAATGGTCGCCATACAAATATTTTTGATCACACGAGATACATGGAAAACAATTTTTCATAATTGTTTCAAATTGGGCAGACTTAGGAACAACTCTTTGTAAAGAGACTTGATTTTTATGTTCATGTCGTGTTCCGATTTAAAATTGTGGCCTTTTGAACGTTTTTTGACCAAACGAGATATAGTAGAAACACTTAATAAAAAAACTGTTTTTACCAAAACAAAACATAGTTCGGGTGATGTGGGCGGCAAAACGGGGTACAGCTGCAGAACAGGAAACCCCAACAAATTTGTGGAATATTTTTCCATTTCAAAAAGTTTCTAAAATTGCCATTAATGACCCATACAATAATTGTGCCCCCTTTAGCACTTTTGAAAACTTTTTTGTTTCAGAAATACTACCGCATTGTATTGAAAACCCCGCAAACGAAGTAGTGGGAACAAACTAGTAACTTATAAGTTCCCTCCAATCGGACTGGAGCTTCAGCTGCCATTCTGGAAAATAGCAGCCAAAAGAGACATACCTGAATTTAGTCAGAAATGGTGGCTTGTAGAGCAAAAATACTTCAGCACTGAATTGAAGAATACTATGCACTGTACGTCATACACTGTGAACTATAGTGCTGAAGTGGTGAATTTTCAGACCTATGCTCATTGAACATTTTTTGTTTCTCTAAAAGCAAGGGATTGTTCCGCTTATAATACTGCCATGTAATTTCGTTACCAGCATATTGTTGCCGACGACCATTTATGATTTAGTTTACACTATTTTTATATTTAGGTATAATTTTTCTCAACTTTTAACTACATTTATTTTTACCTCATGCTCTGTCATTCCTCACCATCTTGGATCTTGTTCATGCGCTCTCATTCCACAGCTCATGCTCTATCATTCCTCAACCTTGGAGCCTCCATGGGAAGTCACAAGCCCCTCAAAACTATTGCCTCAATTCCCTCTCATCATCGTCTGTTCAGAGTACTGAATTATCATATTGTTATCGTATACCATCATCGATTTTTGTTCATTCCCTGCCATTACATTCAGTTCTTTCCCAGCTGTCGTTCCATCACGAACTGATACACATTTTTGTCTTAAATTTATTTTTTATTTATCGGATTCTTTATGTTCTCCAACATTAGGATGAAAACAATTTCTTTTGGGGTCATTTGAATACGACGAAAGAAATGTTTTTCTTTTGTTGAATAAATCAGGAAAAAAGTTATGGATCGCTCCTTATGTCACTTATTCTTCACATTCAATTAAAGTAATCTGAAAGTCGTTGGGTACCTTCAAGCTCGTTATTTTAATTCTATTTGAAATCCTGGCCAACTACTCAACGCTATAACGAGGTACACTTTTAACGAAGTTAATTTTCGGCTTCAAAGTCAAAATTGTGACGTTTTTGTGTAGTAAAAACGCTTTCATTTATAAAATTTTTAGGTAAACTTTCTGTATCACTAACTGTTAATGACATGTCTGTTATTACTCCACATTAAGGGGTATTGATCCTTACCACCTTGAATTTATCTGTTTCTTCTCGATAACTTCTGTCCCAGTCGATGTATCAAAATTGTTGTCACGACAAGGCATAGATACAAACTTAATCGATTTTCTGTAATTTCTGGAACCATAATATACTCATTATTTTGCAACGGGAAACCGCTGAAAAGGAAAAATTGCTCTATTTACGGGAGAGACTACAGAGACCACAACATTAACGGAAACAACGCCATATGGATTCCAAAAAGTGAATGAAACAATAAACTATGCCTTGTCAGCGTGAAAAAAGTAAAACAATGTGTCTATTCCCTGATTTATAAGAAAAACCGTTAAACCGACCTGACAGGGAACAATCCCCCTTAAGTGATTTTAATTTTTAAAGTGTCAAAATTAATTAAAAATTATGTAAAACACCCATTTATTTAATAGTATTAAATTTTAGTTTACTCAAATTGCCAATTATATCTGAAAAGTTTGGCAAGAAAGATTTAGCTGTTACAATAGTTTCAGTTGGAAAATTCATATAATTTTACTTATGGAGGACCAAAATATAAAAACGGTAGTGACTTTTACCGCTTATTATACATGAAGAAAATCAACAAAAATAAGAGTTTTACTTTGTGAAGACTTCCAACTATCTGTTTTTTAGTTAGTGTCTAGAATTCTACAAAAATATAAATTATTGAGCTGAAAGGTAACCCAGCATCCCTAAGGGTGCCGTCTACCTGCGTGTTAAGACGCTCAGAAACTACGGAGCTATAAGAGCGACTTGGAAGTTGAATCAAACGCCTCATCCTCATAACGAGCCAAGCACTGAACCATTGTGCAAGATTCCCGCGGATCCATTTTTGATATAGGATATAACTTTATTGGTCGAAAGTCTGTAATAAAGTTCAGTGCACATTTCTATCCGAGTTTTACATAAGGTACCTGTACCGAATATGGCCCACTAGTCGCCATTGTGTGGTGATGCCGAGATCGATGTGGGATCGGTACACACTAGTCCCCATAAATATCTGTATTACATCACCCATGTGTTATATTAGTGAATATAATTAATGACTTAGGCACACATGATTGTTGAACCTTAAGCGGGCCATATTCGGTACAGGTACCATACATACGGTTAGTATACTTTGAAGTACGGAAGTCTGAAAAAACGAGTTTTTAGCCATGTTGGGTGGGATTCGAAACAGTGTTTTTAAAGCGCATAGTGTCTTAACAATGACATCCCGTCTTTATCCGAAGTGTGTTTTCGTACATTTGCACAACCGACGCATGTGGAATAGTTTCGTATAAAACGTATTTACGAGTGCACTGCAACGCCATTTGAAGTGCACGGTAGGCGACAACCTTTAGAGGGAATTTCCTCGGAGCTACTTGCATGAGAACTCATAATTAGAAGCCGAAACACTCATTACACGTCGCGTACACTGAAGCAGACTGAATGAACCTATGCTACAAGTGATAATTCCAGTCTGTTGCCGTATCAAATATAGACCGGTCGTTTAACTATCGAAGAACAACGCACACCAAGGGAAATGATGTTTCTGACACGCATACCTACCTTCTGATCTCTTATACTGCTGTTGCGCCTATATCGCTAACCAATCCAAAAGCGAAAAAACTCAAAAATCTCTGTTTGGATCAAAATGTTTGTGTTTCGCTTAAAAACGTGGTAACTGTACTTGGTTGAAGTTTTTAAGATTGAAAGTACCTCGGCAGCTCTTCAAAGTCTATAGTATGTCTTTGTTGGAAATATTCAAATTAAATAGAAGTAAAATAAAATGGTACTTGTTTACTAAGAGCTATATTACCTCTTTACGAAAATTAGCTTTACGTGTTGGTTTTTTATTTAACAGGGTAACTTTCGTCCATAAATTGGTGTACATAACTGAAAAATATTCTAAAATATCGCTAAAAACGTAACATTAGCGGTCCAAGTTTTGCCACAAGGGTGCACACACGTTTAGCACAATCGATTTTGACGGAATCAAATGTACGGAGTTTCAACGCCATAGATTGTCTCCCAGAAATACTACAAGGTCTAATTCTTAGCTTAAAAAGGTGAACAATTCCATGTCTAAGATTGTCACTTTTTACTGTCTTCTAGAATCCTACAACGTCTATTAATGCCTCTAGTATTATTTTACAGGGGCCTCGGCGGTGTAGTGGTGGCCAGACTACTCACCTCCCACCATCGACGATTCATATTCGATTACGAAGGGGTCGATTCTGACTTATTGAAAGTAAGAAACGTTTCGGTCGTTGCAGTTGGCCCGTGGATTGGTTGGCGGGATTTCCCTGTGTACTCTCGCTTCCAGCATCCTTCACAATCCATCGTTTCTCCAATGTAGTTATGTGATCCTTCAAGGTTAGACAGACATCTACCGGTACTCAGTTCAAAAGACTTGTCAAATCATTGCTGCAGACACTACATTCTAAATTTGATCCGTGACATTTTCAGTCTCAGAAAGTTCTTATGGCATTATTTTTAAGAAAAATTAAGAATTTTTTGTCCATCTGGGCAAAAAAAAATTTTCGTTACCTTTTCAATCTGTGGAAATCTCTTACTCGGTCTGTGATTTCATTTCTTTTACAATCAGTAGTTTTCCACTTCCCGATGGAGCAGTTTCAACAAGTGGAATAAGTGGAATATAATTGGAAAACAGTGAATATACACAGTTTCCAGTTTTTTCTTTGCGCAACTAAGTGTTTCTTCCTGTAAAGAAAAATGTTTGATTACAATGCCACAGCAAAGTAACATTGTCGTAAAGGAAGATCCTGCTTAAAGGTAATAAAAGTTTTGTTACTATTATGATAGTTTATCAACAAATTTATTGTGTTGAATCCTGTTGTATTTTTCACACTAACTTTATGTTGAAGATAATTATTACTATCATTGCTACACAGGAACTTACATTATTTTCAAAGAAAACGTAGTAACACCAAACGTGAGTTTTCCAAAATTTTGTTTGCTGTAAGGCTCAATTACTTTAGCGCAAGTTAAATATCCTAAAAGTCAACTTTTTTTGGTAAAAAAAAAATTGTTTTAACTGTGAATGCACTCACTGCCCTCGGGCATTGAGTAAGAATGTCTCGGATGTAGTCAAGAAGAAAATGGCGTGTTACCCTTTACCATAAGAAAAACAAGTTAACTTTTGACTGGTACCGTTATTCATGTAATAAAATTTCGTAGAATTTATTTTTGATTTAAACAATGCGTTAGAAACACATTTTGCCTTCCTTTATTCTCGTGACATGCTGAAGTTTTTCCCTAGACTTTAAAATTTTTACTGTGGGAGTTTGTTCGTACCGAACCACAGTCCTGGGCGCTAGCGCTCAAGCAGTGAGATTCGCCCTGCCAACTCAGGGACGTGTACACAAAACCAAACGAAATCCGGTGAACAATAGAACAACGGCGAGTGAACTAGGGCAAGTGAAGGGGACACAGGTCGCAGCATTTGCCGGAAGAGTGCAAGTTGATGACGTCGCCTTTCTAGTATACGTGGTGCCAACGTGTTTCAACAGGAGAAAACCAATAGAGTATGTGAATTTGAACAGCATAAGCCGACATATTGCTAATCCAATGAAACATAACCCTAAAATGACAAGTAGATTATACCATTCTGTCTACAAATTGTCTCATTTTTGAAATCTAGGCCTAATACACACACATACATACATATAGTATATATAAATCAATGTGTGTGTGTGAATATATGTTCCCTATGGACTCCAAAATGGCTGCAGCGATTTTAATGAAATTTTCAGGCAATCTTCAGATTATCCCAACGGGTAATCGCGTAAAACGATCACATCAACAGAATTTTTTTTTCTTTTTGCTAATTTTGAGTAATATTTTCCCTAAAAATTAATTAATGTAATATATAACAAATTAATAAGAAGAGTAACAAAATTAATGATAATTATAATAAATTGATTAAATAGGATCAAAACTTGAAAGTAAACGGCATGTTAATGTATAGACTTCAATACTTGGCTTAGATAATTAGTGTCACCCGGGTCGCCATGTTTTTAATAATTATTCTTAAGAATTTCTTGATTTTGAATTACTGTTTTTCAAACGTATGAGTATTTTTCTAGTCCATTCCACTTTTCAAGTCAGCAAAGGGATGATAAAGGAAGGCAAAATTTAAGTACTATACTTCAAAGTGTAAAAACTGGTAATTTAAAAATATATAAAATTACCGTCTTCGAAGTTAAATAATTAAAACTCTGGCAGCTAACGTGAGTCGTGTTATGTTACAGGCCGAAACAGTTATCACATCATCACACAAAACTTAATAAATCTAATTGACTCATTTCAAACACACGCCACAAACTTCTGCAAAACACATTTGCGAGGGCGTGCGTGATACTCAAACAAACGCTAAATGTACTTTAAAAAAAATGACAGTTTTTTTAGGCCTGCAAGAAAAAATTAAGGTGAAAAAATATACAAAGTGTGTTAATCATTCCATGCAAATATTATGCCAGAATGATATGATGAAAAATTCATGACGTCGATATTTGGTTTGTTTTATTCCGTTACACGAGAATACTTAAAAAGAACCCATCACCCTGGTAAAATATTTACTTATAAAGTAGGTAAAAACTGTCGACTGTAACTAGCCCTATTATTATTTTTTCTTCAGACAAGTCCCACGTTGTCTTAAAATTAAAATAGGAGCGCCAAAATGGCCTTTTCAGACTGTTGTGCTTGAAATTGTTCTAACCGGATGTATGTGAAACTTAAATGAAGTGACCACTGAATTTGCTGTAGACTTTTTATCTATTAAATTATATGGTCACCGCTTAAAGTCACACATTAAAAATTGTTCGGAGGGAATCCTCAAACGGTAGTTGAGGGCTTGGCTCGTCACGTCGATAGGGCAATTGATACGCGCATCAAGGTAGCTCTTACAGCTCCGTCACTTCCGATTCAAATTTGAATGTAGTGGGTTCACATCAATGATTTGACAAGACTTCTGAACTGAGTACCGGATGTCTGTCTAACCATGAAGGATAATATAACTACATTGGAGAAACGATGGATTGTGAGGGATGCTGGAAGCGGGAGTACACAGAGAAAACACACCAACCAACCCGCCGGCCAACTGCAACGACCGGACACGTTCCCCACTTTAGGAATCGCCTCTTCTGGTAATCGAATACGAATCGTCAATGGTGGGAGGCAAATAGTCTGACCACTACACCACCGAGGCCACCGTAAAGCAATGCTAGAGGCATTAAGGGCTCCGCCTGCCTCGAACTTTTAAGCGCGTTTGAGGCTCAGACGCGGAGCAGCGATAAGAACTACCGAGACGCGCGCGCCTAGTGTCATATCGCTCTTTTAGCGTGCAGTGTAGCCGTCGTACCGCTGGAACTATGGCACTTAAAACGATGACCCTATTATTTTATTGCTGGAAAGTATGTGCCAAAGTTCATTGTAGCTCCCTATACAAGTTTCGTATGTATCTGAGCAGTAGGTTTTGCGATATAGTTGTGCGAAAAGGCCGTTTTTAGCCATATTGGAGGGCTTGGAAATCGTATTTATAATTCGCGTTGTGTTTTGAAAATTATATATGTCTCTCCTCTGAACTTTGTTTTTTTTCCTAAACAGGTATAGTGAGGACATCTATAATACTTTTCAAAATAAACGTGTATTTCCAACCCCCTACGGCGCAGTTGAACAGCCAGGCAGGCGGGGCCCTTAATAGGCGTTGTAGGATTCTAAGGCAATAAAAAAGTTACAATCGTAGACATGAATTTTCTCAACTTTTTAAGCTAAAAATTAGACCTGTTGTATTTCTAGGACACAATCTATGACGTCGAAACTCCGTACATTTGATTCCGTAGAAAGCGAATGTGCTAAAAGTGTGCGCCCTTCTGGAAAAACGTCAAATTAGCCGTCTAGGTTTTTACATTTTCTTGAAACATTGTTAATATTGTAGACGGTATTTGTGAGTACAGGTTCCTCTCACGAAACCAATTAGCCTCGTATAGTTTTCTCATAATGGTGCATCAAAGTTAAAATGTTTATGATACGATGGAATACAAATAGTGAAAACTAATTGATTTATTTAAATGAAATAATTCACAGTAAAGTAACACGCCATGGGCTACGTAACCTGACATTTATAAAACCTCGAACTAATATACTCAATAAAAACAGCAAAAGTTAAAGGAATTTTTTTTAAATTCAAAAGTAGTTCACCAAGATTTTTCTTTCTATTATTATGTCACGTAGTTCATGGCATATTATTCCACGGTGAATTATTAAAAAGTCGACGTGTTTTCACCGTTTGCATGGCAGCGTCACATGCTAATTTTAATTTTGGCCCACCGTTGCGAGAAAACCATGCGGGTTAAAATAGTTTTGCAAGAGGAATCTGTACTCACAAATATCGTCTACAAAACTTTCTCTTGAAAAAATAAAAACTTTTGATACTGAAGGCACCTGAACACCCTTAAGCAACGGCAATCTGGACAGTGTCAAACGAATGAAAGGCCAAGTGTTCTAGGTTACTAAGGCCACTGTCACAATAGAGGGCAAACCTGTTCACATATATTCGGCAGCCATGTTTGATCGTGTTTTAAAGCTTAAACATGTTTGCGAGGTTATACGACTGAATAAGCCCAATGAACTTTCTAACCTCAACAAACTCGGATCCTGAAATGTACCATATATCACACCTACACTCAACTTTCATAACTTTTTAATTATATTGCATCTAACTAAAATGCTGCGGTGTGCGGAAAGTGGATATAATTATTTTACGCCTAAAAGTAAATTTTATTTAATGAGTACAAAATGTCCGACCAAAAAGCAGCCATATTTGTTACACAGATCTTTACTCCAAGCAGCCAGCAGGAGAGAAGTATGGAAGATATGTCATTTGAAACTACATATGAAAGTAGTTTACTTTGAACGAGAAGGGAATGCGATATGAACTAGTTCGTAGCTCGTGTAACTGCTCCATAAAACTGAACATGTGAAGTAGTTCAGTATTTAGTGTGATCGCGGCCTAAATGATTAGATACATGTAAATTTCGCGGGTTCAACGACCAGCCGGCTAGACTCCACAGTTCATTGGCTGTTGCTCCAGTGAGTGGCCAACTCTACACGTGACAAGACAGCGCGTGAGCCAGTAAGTGTTTTTATGCTCGTCTGGCTTTGATTCACAATCTTCAAGGGAGAGTTTCAGTAACAGTGGCCCAACAATGAAAGTAATGAATGTGTACGGGGTGTTTGAAATCTAACGTATTCTCAAATGAATTGCGAAATTTTCGGTTGTAAATAAGTCACGTTTGTCACGACCATCCCTAATGAAAATATTAGGTCGCACCTACGTTTATCGATTGCACACGGCGAAGGTAAACTCTAGAGCTCGGAGGACCAAGTATCAGGATGCGATGCTGCCGCTGCTTGGGCGAGCGAAGCCACGCGCGGGGTGGGAATTATGGGAATTAACACGATATACGAGCGCTCGTTTGTTTCCAGCCAGGGGCGCCCCCTGTGGCGTGTACGTAAAACAGTGGCTGCTACCTACCACACTCGGAACCTGTATCCCCCGTCCCTCTTCCAGCGTTCTTTCCTTCCTGCTGCGTCTCCTCGGCCACGAATAATAACCCGCGGCCGGTGGCTTGGAATTCCTCATAAATTTCGTCGTGGGAGAGGGAAAAAAAAAATTTCCCCCTCCTTCCGGCCGCTATCACTTTCACGAATAAAAAAAATTACCTTCCGCCGATGACGAGGCGGAGATAAGGCTGCTGCAATATGTCTGCTGCTTAGATGGGCTCCCGGCGCATACCTCATCCCTGGTGAGACGCTTCTCGGGGTAGGGTTTCCAGACAACTCGGGAAATCAACTCGCTGTGGACTTCGACAAATTGCCGCGCCTACTTGAGAGAGAATGTTTCAGGTGGCCGTCTGGCTATTCCGCCGAGCGGTGTGCCGTTCTTCGTCCGTTACCAGATTATTCGAAAACTGCTCGTCGCATAAGAACATTGTCTGCTTAGGAATAGCATTTAAAGTATGTTACACGTCTGTCTACCCATTTCAAGTTCACCACATCTCGTCAAGAGTTAATTGGACCTAAGTATTTTCTCCGTTTGAAGCAAGAAAACGGGGAAGGCGATAAGTCGACTCCAACGCGTGCGTTCAACACCGCTTCGCCTCTAAGCGCAGCGTGCAGTTTTTACGTAGAAAGTGTTTTTCAATAGGACTTTAAGCGGTGACACTATTATTTTATTTGTGGAAAGTATGAGGTAAAGTCCAACGCAGGTCGCCATCGTTCTGTTCTACAATTATGGTTGGTAGATTTCCAGATACAGCAATTAAAAAAAAGTCATTTTTACTATTTTTGAGAAGCTTGGTAATTACGTTTCTAATAAGCTAGCGGTATTTTTAAAACGCTAGAGACATAGTTTTAAGTGTGCCTCATTTTCGTAGACATACATATTTAAAACACGTTTAATAGTTCTACGTGAAAAACCACTTTTCGTACCACGCCACATCACATATTATGCGCCAGGTCCAACTAATGGTAGATAAATAAACGCTGAAGTCATAAATTGATTTCTACGTTTTTTTCGAAGCCAATATGGATAAAACACTCAGTGGCAATCCTAGATAATGATATTTGCCAACTTTATGAGTAAATATTTATCCAGAATTACTAAATTGTTACGCGTGATCTCTTGCGCCGCAGTTAAATGCACGATGTTCCGGCGTCAGAGATTGTGCCTCAGAAGTTCGTAGCACTGGAAACAGTTTTGTTTAAAACGTTGGCTAAAACTATTGTCTAGGATTGCTAATGTTCAATTTTCGCAAATTGGCTTCAAGAAACCTACAGTTATAGATTAATGCTTTTAGCGTTGAATTATGTACCACGCCCTCTTAAAGCAAACTTTATAGCTGTCGAAAATGGGTGTATTTGTGGTCCTTTTTAGGTGTGAATATACTGCCGCAGAATAATTTAAAGGGTGGAGGCGTGTAACAATACACAGTCTTTAAAAATACATATAATATTAGGGTCGCTACTGTAAAGTCTCATACAGGCGAGTTGTCGGTTAGAAGACTGCACTCTAGTTGAGTGACTTGCGCCTAGAGGCTAGGGTGAGGAGTGTTGCTCTTGTTGTCTCGTCCTTATCACTTCCGCACGTTTAGGCCTCGAACGCGCAAAATATGTTCATCCAGACTGGGTGGGTGTATTTCGCGCGTCCGAGGCCTAAAGGCCCTGTCACACTGTCAAATTTTTGTCTCCAACTATATTTTACGATAAAGTTGGGAGACGAATACTGGATTAAATATAGTCATCAAATTTTTCCGTCAAATAAAGTTGGCCGGTTACTATCAAATATGTTTGAAGACATGTCGCACTGTCAAATTTTGTTGGAGCTCGTAACCTATACGTTTGGTTATGTTCTAATAAATGTAAAAGTATTTCAATTCAAGAGCATTCAGTATGTAAATAATGCAAAATAATTTGATTAGCAGGAAAACTTCACCAAAGAACATTAAGTGCCATTTTTCTGCAATATTTCCAATAATAAAATTTTATATTTTTAATTTGTAGATGTATGTATTTTAATCAAAAATACACGGACTCAGTAAGCCTACATGTCAAATACTAGTATATTTTTAAGGCAAATAGCCAACTCTTCGATTAATTTTAATTACAATTGATTACTTTGTCTTAACTTAAAACTACAGTAATATTTTCCATCCAATTCAACATGGTGCACGAACGAAGGTTATGTTATTTCAGTTTACATAGGGCGTGATTGTGATTGGCTGAGCCATCCAACATCCAGGACGTTTTTTAACCTGTCCAATTCGCCAATATTGGATATAAAAAGAGCCATCAAACTTCTTCCCACAAATATGGCCGCGACGGTGACGTTTCTTGTGACGTCACTACAATCTAACATTATTTGATCAACTTTATTTGAAGTGATTAGAAGGAACAATTTGACAGTGTGACAGGGCCTTAAAAGTGCGGAAGAGATAAGGACGAGACAGCAAGTGCATTACGCCTCGCCCTAACCTCTAGGTGCAAGTCACTCAACTAGAGTGCAGTCTCCTAACCGACAACTCGCCTCTACCGCACATTCAGTGGCGATCATGCGGACGGTGTTATGCATCAGTAGACTATACGACAATCATAAGGTAGTAGTAAAACATGCTAAAACTTCTTCAGGAAACAGTCTTGCATAAATATTTTAGTCCTATAAAGTCAATATTTATTACTACAGGCTATAGGAGTAAAATACTTCTTTGTAGAACCGATCCAAAAATAAAGAATATTTTTAATATGAAAGCGATACCTTTCAGAAAGTTGACATTAAAATTATTTGCCGAATTTCGCTTGCAAAATACGAACGAAGTTGATAAATTTAGCTTTCAGTAACGTAACTACAGAAATTAGTACCAAAAAAACAACAGTATTTTTACAATACGAAAACAAGGAACCACACAAAGTACATAATTTTACAGAAGAGGCACATGGAGATCTTTAGATAAATTAGTTGGAATACAAGTGGTTGTAAATACATACAACCCGTTAAACTTATTCTATATTGATCTAACAAAATGGACTAAGCAAAAACAAGCGTTCATTACTGTAAAAAATGTAGCGTAAGATGTTTTTTTCTATTAGTAATAAAAGTTATATTGTTTCCAGCAGAAAAATATTCGCAAAGAGTAACTGAGTATTACAATGTATGGCTAAATAAAGACAAAGTTATAGATAAAAAAAATAGATAACCTGATAGGTGTCTCTCTCATTGTATAGACTTTTGGTGACAAGTTTAATGTAGATCTACTAAAAATAAAAAAAGATAAAATATAAGTTACTTTTATTTTAAAGATAGTGAAATACCATATTACTACTGGCTAGAGCAATTACCGAGGTAAATTTCATTACAAAAAAATGTAATAAGTCAAAGTAAAACTTCTGTTAGCGATATGTCGTTTCAATTCTTTACCTCACAAGAAAGATTTAATAAACCCATACATGACTGCTCTAAAATAGAATCAGTAAGAATCAAAATCACTTTGGAAAGTGAACAAATATTTTTCTAAACTTTCAAACATACAACGAAAGTACCTTTAACAATTATAGCATATTTTGATACAAGAGTGAAGAAAATACCACTTACTACTTAACCAACAGAAAAAATAAATAAAAATTAATATAAAAATCCAGTTTTAATAAAGAATTATAATACTTATTATCTTTTTTTTTTATAGGTACTCAAGGAACGATAGAAACGTATCGACAAATAAACACATATCATCCAATTAAATGTGAATGAAATATCAGAAACGCCAAACACCTTTTTTTTAAATACAGAATTTGTAGTTATGATATAAACCTCAATGTAGTATATCGTCGTCCAGATGCAGTTATGAAATGTATGGAAAACGTCAAAGAAGATATTGGGAAATATTTCACAAATCGAACCAAAGAAATCACTAAGAAATGAAGAAAGTTTAATCTACAATAATTCTAATAACTGTACTTTATGCGTAAATATAGAGGGCAGTAAACATTTTCGTCATCACGATCATGCAATTGGAAATTGCTAAAATGTAGTTTACGATAATTGTAAACTAAAATTAAAACTGCCCAATTTCGCTCTTACTTATTTCCATAATTTAGCTGGCTATATGTCCATTTATTTACTATGGAATTAAAATATGATAAACGTGTATACATGTAAAATGGCAAATTATAAAGAAAAGTACATTACATATGACAAGAAAATTGAAAGACCGGATTCTAGACAGCTTTCGCAATTTAGGAAGTACTTTAGATTAAATATCATGAGATTTCAAACATTTTTAGGGTAAAAATAAAAAAAAAAAAAACTCGAGAAAATTGGAATCTCACGTATTAATATGCTGTTCGTGCGGTTTCTTGCTCAAGATTATTTTAGAAATTCAAAATCAAAACTAAACAGCAACTTCATACATGAAGACTTATATCATAAATCAACTGTAGAAAATGATTGTAATTACAGTTCAGTATTAGTATAGAATGGCTTCCAAACAAAACCAACTTAACAGAAAGATAAACCACACATTAACTTTAGTGTAGGTTTTGTTAAATGTGTTCCTGCAGACACTATTTATGTTATTCTAATTGGTCTAAGAGTGACTGTTTGAAACAAACTCTAACTGAAGATAAATGAATTTTAAGATTTAGCTAAAACAAGAAACTGTTTCGATAGATCAATAAAAAAAATTAGATAGTTTAGTAACACTGCTTTTTTAACTAAAAAAATTTTTAAATCTGAGGCATACACTTTTTCAAAAACAGGTTATAAATTTTTATAAATGATAAGTATGACAATTCATATAGTTGTTAGCACTTAGAACCATAGAATATGAAATTATAAAATAAAAAGAAAACAGTTTTTGGTGTGGAAATGGGTACTCTTCATAAATTGTTTTATAATATTTATTTAAGTGAGATAATTCTGCAATTTTAATGACGATGTTTATGATTTAGAATAATGTCTTTGAACGTTTCTTGCGTTGGGACAGAATGACAAACTGTACTATTGTGGGTATACGCCATTGCGATATATGTCGTCCCAGAAATCTTAGAATGAGACTAAAACAAACAACGAAAAACTAAAAATAGAGAAAACAAGCCTAGTTTGCTGTAATCAACACATACATAAACCAAAACATCAAAACATGAAAGATTCTACAAGGAATTAGTCAACAACAAATAAAATAAAAAATAACAAACAACCAAAATATAAAAGTAGACTTATAAAATAATCTATAAAACTCATGGCATCACAATTAAAACAGCACAGACAATACTGGAACGAATACAATAATGGACACAAGACAGGATAACAACGACGACGTCACAGACAACACACAACGACGAAGACACAAAATAACACAGTAGATTTCAAAATTTGGGAAAGAAAACAATGAAATTTGATTGTAAATTGATTAAAAAATTATTACTTCGGTTCATTTTTTATGCTAATCGCCAGCACCCCAGATTGTATTTGTTAGAAAACTGAGATTAACGATATCTGTTGAATTGAGTAGTAATTGAAGAGCAATTTTTTTAAATGTAAAAGAAATTGGCTAGTAAGTTGATTTCACCTGTATATCCTACTTGTACCAACGTACAACGCCTAACCCTTTAATTAGTTTTGTATCAATCTGAGCGGTAGATTTTTGCAATATCTGTGTGAATCAGCCGTGTTGGTGAGTTAGAAAATAGTATTCTCAGTGCGTGTGATGTGTTCGTGGATAGATTCATTGTGAACTAGGGTAAATAGTTTTGGAAACAAATAACATATTTGTATAACCCTTTGATTCAATGCAGTTCAACATACATATTTCCAGGTACTTTTATGGGTGCCGCCTGCAACGGCTTCAAATGTGCCTATTGTGCCAATGTACAAAAATGAAACGCACTTTGGACAAGTGCGTAATGTCATTTTCAGAAACTATGCTAATAAAAGCACTGTTTCGAAGACCTCTAACATCGCTAAAACTATAATGCTTTTTCAAAACTGCCGTACTTTAAAATGTACTAACCCGATGTATGTGGAAGTCGAACAGAAACATGCACTGAACTTTGCTACAGATAATATTATATGCTTAACGATTAAATCCCCTTAGCAGAATTGGACCGGACCGGCGGGAATCCTGCACGCAAGTTCATCGTTAGGCTCGTTGTGACGATGCGGAATTGGATGCGCGCTTCAAGGGCGCCCATTTTTTACTATTAAAATACTTATATCTTCATTATTTTAACAGTTTTTTTAATCCTATAGCAATGTGGGCCTCGCCAAGAAGAATCAATTGCTTTGTGGACATACGTCATTGCTCATGTTTTTGACCAAACTTGTGTTGAGTGACAAAAAAAAATAAAATAAAACAGAAAAAAAAAGAAAAATAAGTAATCCCAGAAGAATTAAGTTAATTTTTTTTGACAGCAAGAATTCTATATATAGAATTCAGTCAGATTTCGACAATACCCAGACACAAAAGACGGTCAGAAACAAAACCAGATTCCCAACATGAAACAAAAAATAATTAGACAATAAAACAACAGTGGACAGTGGACAACAAACAACTGACAGAAGACAACACGTCACAAGTTCCATTCAACGAAAAATTCAATGTTTTGGGAACTTCAATTTATTCCCGTCTTCAGGCGCGTGACAGCTCGTCGGAACAAGATGCGAATCCACATTCTTTCTCTTACCATGACATAGGGGTAGGCATCGCCCTGAAAGTAAAGACCACTGTCCTCTCAATTAATAAAACAAAATTCATTTTGACTTTAAAAATTCTGACGATGTCAAAGCACAGAGTGAAACTGTGTGGTTAAGGTCTCTGCCTACCTCAGAGCTTCGGCGGCAGCAAGGATAGGGCGTTACAGGTTAAATTATATTCCTGAATATCTCGGTCACTTTCAAACCTACATATATGTCACCACCAATTTTTTTGTTCAGTACGATGCGGCCCACACTGCTACGGAATCTTTTAGCAAGTTATATCAATACCCTGAAAACTATGAGCAAGTAAGTGTTTTCGTGCCGATTAAACACTCGAAACCCCGTACTCATAAAATTCTTTTCGCATTTTCGTTTAGGATGCAGTATTCTCCTCTTATCAATTTAGAAAATTGTTTCTATCCGAAAGCGATGTCTCAAAGAGTGACTGAGTTACAAGGAATTTAGTGTAACATGTAAAACCCTATCCTTGCTCCCGCCGCGCTCCGAGGTAGGCAGAAGCCTTAATTTAAATTTAGTATTGACGGAAACTATCTATTAGTTCAACCTGTAGAACGTCCGGAACAAAAAGTGTATTAGTTACTTTTATCAGACCTAGCAGCTGCTTGCGACGTCAGAAATTCTTTCAGCACATATTTTATGATCCAAGTTAAATTTTTAGAACTATAACTGACACAAGAATTAGGACGAATAGTATTTAAAAAATTAATATACAATAGTTTAAAACGGACTAAATGTACAAACTGATTTCGCCTATAAAAATGCCCGTACGGTTAAAACGAAAAAAAAAATATATATATATATGCAATGCATGCAATATGTGGTAATTGGTGCAATGAATAGTTCACTTAAATCATTAACAATGTTACACAGTAAAAATACTTCCTAAAATATTTAGGAAGTAATTAACCTAAACGCAGTATGGGACAGTTACCATACTTCCGCCTTGTAAATATGCAAACTTTTACAATTGTTACAATACAAGTCTGGTAACTTCAGTATGCATTTGACTGTTTTAGAAAAATGTTTAGTAGTGCAACCATGGATGGCTAGGAAACAATTCTACCATACCTACTTTTTTGGCGCTTCTGTACGCACGTCTGGCAAATTAACTACCTATTTTTAGAGTATACTGCACTACAACGGCTATGAATTGTTGTGCGAGTTTTCTCAAAGACAGCTACTCTCTACATTTCTAACTAAGGCCGGTTACACAGTCGCGCGTATGCTACGCGCTACGCACTACGCGCTGCGCGGGCGTCGGGCGGACGGACACACAGCTGTGCGTAAGCTACGCGTAAAGCCAAGTTAATGGCCGTTTTCTTACAGTAACTTTGCCGGTGACTATTGTTTAGCTAAATAGAGGAACAAACAACAAAACCGCGTTTCTGGATTCATCCGATAAATCATAGCAGAGGACCGAAGACTGCTTTCATGATGGTATGCAGTGATTTTTTGTAAAGACGAAAACCAATTTTTTATTATTATTTTCTAATGTTCATCGCATCTTTTGATGAACTCAATAAAACTGCATCCAGGTTACAAATGTATAATTTCAACAGGATACTTGTATATCCTACAGAGAGATTTGTTGTAACCTTCAACTAAGTAAAATTAGCTTTAAAAACTGTGAATATTATGAGGAGATACTCTGATGGAGACGAATCCTTACAGCAGCGCGTGTTCCCGTGGCAATGATCGCGTAAAGTAAACAAATATTAAACATGTTATATTATATTTAGTTACTCGGTTATAGGTAGATTTACATACGCGTAGGCATTCAATCACTTCAGACAGATAAATAGGTTACACACAAATTATTACGGCTAAGAATCTGTGGATAAAACAGAATTGTTGTGTGGACGTGTATCTTGCGATACAATTGATACGAATGTCGCTGAGTCTGCATGCGCATAACGTAAGTTGGTCTCCTTTTGTACACTAAGTGAGGAATTCATCTCAGATGTCACACTTGTCGATTGCGCCTTGCGGGTAGTCCATTTTGTTTAGGAACCGCGCATGGGAATGACGAGCTGTATGAATATTCAGAGGTGGATAATTAATATACGGACTATACGTAAGAGAAGTACATGAGTTGAAGGGTGTTTTGTTTGGAAGTATTGATGTAAATTGGGTTGTATTTTAATTTCCACCATCAAATTCAGCACTTTTTGCACGGAACTGCAATTTTTGGTCAGCACTGAATGTGTGTAAAGTTGGATGTAGTGATACAATAAAGTGCAGGATCTTCGTCATCATCTTTTTGTAGTACACTTTTGCCATTCTTTCCCTCGGCCCTTGATCTCGAGTTGTGAAACATCTGTGGCCGTAAGTTCACTCTCACAGCTAGGATCGGTCTTCTGCTTCCTCACTTATCAGGGCCGCGGTTAATGCAGTGGCTAGAGCACTCGCCTCCCTCTAATGCTATCCAGGTTCAATTCCCGGCGGGGTCGGTCTCCGTATTTTCGCTCGAGGGAATTGTGCCGGATGATGCCGCTGGTCTGCGGATTTCCTCGGGATCTCCCGTTTCTCCCGCCTCTCATTCCGGCGCTGCTCCATAGTCACATCATGTCAAATATCTTCAGTGCTAAAGACCTAGCGCTGACCAAAATTTTTTTACTTCACTTCCTTACTTATTAATATATGTCACTAAGTTCCTGTCAGCGTATCAAAATTCGTTTCTGTTCTTTCTGTATATGTCGGTAGCAGATTAAATATTTGCTCTGTCGCAATATGTGATGACACTACGTAAGAAAAATTTAACCTACAGTAAAATTATGTTCGTATTGCACGGTGACTAAAGCCCACCAATAATTCGAATGCACATTTGGAATACTTAGTAACAAATGACGGTTATTTCATCACCCGCTTTATGAATATGTTGATTTAGCTGTGTCAATTGTCAAACATTTCTCACTACATAACTCAATCAAAATTATAAGGACGTAATTTTGAGGATATGTTGCGGTTAGTGGTTTTGAGGACAATGACATGGTGTTACTGACATCGTTAATATGAAATGCAATTCGACTAGAGATAGATTTTGTGACTACTTTTTTAATAGTGGTAGTGTTCCTTGGCAGGATTCCAGAATTCTTTAAAAATGTCACTACACCAGTCATTCATGCACATTTTGAATGGAACACAACTTATAAGCTGTTAGTTAAATACAAAGAATCGAAATTGGCTGTTTTACAATGTGTAACATAATGCAATATCGCAATGTTTTGGCTGTCATTTCATAGTCACATAATTTAAGTTGCATATGAATTTGCTACTTGTATATTGTTTTATTTCCTAGTACTGTGATGCCAAAACTGTATACCGATATTGTGTAAATAACTTGATCATTTATGCGTGTTGTATACTATGTAATCTGTTCTATGTTGAAGCGTGAATAAATAATGTGTTTGTTTGTGTTCTTATATCTTTCGGTATTTATTTATTTTTTAAAATTATAGCCGACATAATGCAACCGCAAATGTGGGGAAACTATTAACACCAGCACCATTCTTCAAAAGGCATTTAAATTAAAAATGAAAAACGTATTATATACAACACTATATATAGACACTGAAAAGATCTTATTCTATTTCTTCGCAAATTTCGTAACCTATTTCTCCAAAATGAGGAACTATATTTTCTGCGATGTCGTTCCATGCTTTCATTCGTATTTTTTGGTTCTCATAATCATCACATGATGGGTCCCATTAACACGATCTTTCTTCCACTTTACTAATTAGCATTTCTCGTGTCGACGTCCGTTGCGCAGAACAGCCTCTACACAACTGCTACGTGGCGTGTAGTACGCTCGACTGTTAAGCTCGTACTTGACCAATGGTCCCATACGCCCGCAACTCGTCCGTCGCGTATACGGGCCACGCGTAGGAATCGTACGCGCGCGGACAGTCCGCTCCACTCTGTAAGGTCTCATACCAACAAGGTAACTTCACGCGCGTGCGTAGGGCGTATCGCGTAGCATACGCGCGACTGTGAAACCGGCCTTACCTATTGCAAGCGCCCCACGTTTTTCGTTTTAATCTTACAAGTATTTTCATAACAGAAATTATTTTGTATTTTTAGTAAGTTTAAAAAACATGGTATATTAAAAAATGTTTTTATATAATGTTATTTACTGATTTTTAGTCTTGTGTGAAATATTGCAATAATGTTTTAAAATGGTAGTATATTGAAATTAATTATCATTTCTTAATGATTTAAATCACATTTTTTCCACAAAATTTTCCCTAATATTACATTGCAAAACTTTTCAGAGCAACGTTTAAAGTTTCAAGTCTCTAGCTATTCGGAAATTTAGTTTAAAATCGATTGCATAATTTGTACCGAACATGACAGACATGAAAGCGAGTTAATAAAAACGTGTTTAAAAAAATATATATCCAAAATGGCGACTTTGCTTTACCCTCAACCGTAACCGGTAGACATTTTGAGATGTACACTCAAAACTTGAATCAGAGAGAAATGAACGCACTTCGGTGAAATTCCAGTGTTACGGTCAAAAACGAGCAACTGAAGTTGGTGAAAACGTGCTGATTATTTCAGTGAATAAATCATTCTGCTTCAAAAATGATTTCCACTTATTCTAAGTGAATTCCACCAACCGGTACACTGATTTTCAGGGAATTCGACAGGTTCATAAGTCAGAAATAAGCTTGTTAAATGGAATTTAAGTGATTGTGACCATTGATTCGGATTTGGAGTATAACGTTGAGACTGGCATGTGATGTTGAGGGTATCATCATATGGGTGTTAGAAGGTGTGGGGGAAGTCAAGGGGAAGTGCCATCCTCCCATCACCCCCCTCCCCAACAGTCAGAGGAGCTATAGTAGTTGCTGAGTCGTGGCCGCGGGGCCGCACCAGATAATGTTGTAACGCCGAGACGAAGGGAACAATACCGACGGCCGCCGAGGTCGCAGGTCGAGCCGCCTGCCTGTCAGGTTACAAAAGTGCCGCCCGCCATCTCGCGCCTAGCTCGACGACTTTCACGGCGCGGCCAATAACACCGCAGCTACAGTGCGCTCCCATGTCGGCGAGTTCTCCGACAACACCGAGATTCTACCGGGGCGCACCAAGGGGAATCTTTCTTCCTACTCGGCGCTTCAAAATCGTTGCAGCGAGTTGCGGCTATTCTTTTTTTTTTTTTTTACGAAACTATTTACCGTACAATACATTTGTATATCTACGAAAAGAACACACACTTTAAACTATGTCACTATAGTTTTAAAAATTCGGCACGTTTATTAGAAACCTCATTTTCGGGCTACTCAAAATGGCCAAAAAATGATTTTCAAAAATGCCGTACCTGGAAAAATAACAACTTTATTCGAAAAACGCAACTGTAGAAGTAAATGTTAGACTTTGAACTTTGCCCTCCATAAATAAAATACCGTGGTCACCCTCAAAGTCTCATAGGAAAAATGATATTAGTAAAGCACTGCACGCCAGCTGAGGGGCTTGCGTGGAGAGGCGATAATACATTGCGTTCGTCGGTCAACGACAACCTTATCGTTCCTGCGTCACACACACAAACGCAGCCTAACTAGGGAAGCCCCTTGGCTCCCAAATATGCCACGAGGTTAGGCTCAGTACGAACAGAATTTTGGCTTGAGGAGTTCAAACAGTAATCCGAGTGAGATCTTTGAATGATTGCTGCTAGAGGACTTTATAATAAGAATTTGGTTTATTGACATACACCATTGCTTACGATTTGTCGGCAAAACCTTTACTACGAATATCGCGCAAACCATAAAAACAACAGGCCAATGAACGTATAGAAAAGTACTGATGTACTGTACACAGATGAATAAACTTAAAAAAAAAAACTCCATTAATCAAAGACAAAAGACGACACAGGCTTCAGTCTACGAAGAATCCCCAAGAAGTTCCGAATTGCGAATTCAGTAAAACTGAACGGACATAAACGGAAACACATACTGAATGTGAAATTAATGCGGAGATATACAAGGATTACAATGGACAACAAACAAATGACAGTAATAGGCTACAGTATACTATATGTTTTGGGAAAGATAAAACTTCGTAGTTAATTCTCCTGCATCCAGTAAATCAGTAATTTTTATATGCTCACCTGTCTTGTTGCTTGCGTTATCATCATTATAGGCCTACACGTTTTTGACAACAAATCACAATCAATTGTGTATGTCCATAACCACACTCATTCTTAGTAATCCGGGTGCAGTTTTCAACCATCCATTAACTCACGAGAGTGACTATTCTATCTGCTCCTGGTTACTCTGATCGAGAGCAGGGTAAGCTACTATTAGCAGACGTAACAAGTCAATTTGCACGACAAAAAATTGTAACCGACAGACATATTCAAAACCACAGACTAGTGAAACTGAATGCACATGGTTCGAAATTTCAAAGAAAGAAACACCACCCGAATATCACATGAACATCACGAATAACACATGTAAGTTTTTTATGATGCCCACGATCTTAAAACCCTAAATTACTTGTAGACGTTTAGACATTACATGGCGACTGAATAAACCTGGTCACGTGACAGAGCAAACCTGCCTAACTCCTGCTGGTTACTTATTATACAGCCTACTGACAAAATTGTTTTTTTTTTTTCAGAACCGACCGAGTGCATGCCATAAAGTATGCCCCCACACAAGTTGAAAATTAATAGTTTTTTTTTCTGGTACAAATATTTTACATAAAATCATTTGATAATATTAGTTAAATTTATGTCTTCATTTTTTTTTATTATTGTGCTATTCAAAAATTATTTTACTTTTACAACTCCATACAAAGAATTGTACTCCCAAAACCTTCCCTTTGCGCACGCCCTTGTTATTAGTACTATTAAGGTGGCAGGTGGGTGGGCTTTAAAGTGCGGAAACGTTAAGGTTGTTCAAGTGCGATAACATCATAATTTTATATTTTTATGAAATAGTGTTAGTTTTGTAGACGATACTTGTGAGTACAGTTTCCTCTTACAAAACAATTTTAGCTCTCATAGTTTTCTCATAACGGTGCGACAAACTCAAAATTTGCTTGTTTTGCTGCCATGCAAGTAGTGAAAACCAATTGACCTGCTTAAACAAAATAATTCACTGTGATATTACATTCCACGTGCTATGCAATGAAGTATTTATGAGACCATAACATAATATATAGAATTTTTTAAAAAAATCGCAAAAGTTACAGGAAAAAAATTAAAAATTCAGCAATATTTTTAAATACAAAATAGTTCACGGGATTTTTTAAAAATGTTTTATTACGTAGCCTGTGGCATGTTATTCCACTGGGAATAATTTTACTCACGTAAGTCAATGGACGACTTGAAGTACACGTCCCCTGACGTCACCGTAGGGGAAAATTACTATGGGAAACAAAGCTTGTTTACAAACATGCTGATTTGTTAGCTGGTAATTGCAGAAAGCGAAAATGTTGCGCATTCATAGATTTGCACGCAAGGGCAAAAAATAGTAGTTTCTACTTCACGGTTGAGATACGGAAATACATAAGATTAATGTTTACCTGAAAAAACGGCAAGTTCCAAACAAATAATCAATTTTCTTGACGTACATCTCATCCGGGACATGTGAAGCCAAACAGCTAAATGAAGGTTATGTTCGGCTGCGGTATCCATGGAGATAGGAATTGTTTCCCACACCTGACTGAAGCTCCGCCTCTTTTCAAGTCGTCCATTGGTTTTCACTATTTGCATGGCAGCAGAACATGCCAATTTTTACTTTGACGCACCGTTATGAGAAAACTACGCTAGTTAAAATTGTTTTGTAAGAGTAAAATACACTCACAAGTATCGTCTACAAAACTAACAATATTAGATAAAAATATAAAATTATGACTTTATCGCACTTGAACAGCCTTAAGGACGACTCTGTGAGCATATGACCTTTCACCCTAGCCTCTAGGTTCAGGTCGAAAATCACTGATCTGTAGGAACAGGAAAATGTCGCGAATCCGATGACCTGCATGTTAGACTAAACTGTCCGGTGCATACTCAAGCTCCGACTATTTGTCGAATAACAGCTACTCAGTGGAACAACAGACAATGAACAAATAGATGAGGCTTGAATGTGCATAGTACAATGGATTATAGCATGCAGATAATTGAATTCGCAACATTTACCTGTCCCTACTGATGCGGCGTGCGGTATTCTCAGCGATAAATACCTTCTAATGAGACATTCAGTGGTGATTCTTGTAAGCCCTAATATTTAAGATGAAGATTTATTGCATACGTACACGTATGTACACACACACAAACACACACACATATATATATATATATATATATATATATATATATATATATATATATATATATATATATATATATTCATACCTAAGAATGAAAGCAAAAAACACCAATTTCCGCCTTTATCGACAGCAAAAGAACTTGAAAGCTCACTCTAGAAATCTAAAATACGTGTACACAACTATAGAGTTATTTGAATGTTGTTCCAAAACAGACATCACTTACCCAAGTTGAGAAGTTTTCGTAAAAACGTCGCTCTGCCGAAGCCGAAATCTCCGCACGCAACTCTGCGACCTGGGCCGACAGCAACTTTAACGAAGACCTGCAACATCATCATAAACAAGTTTTTCAGATTGACCATAAAATTTTTTTTTTCATGGTGGCCACAAAATGTTGTGACAACATGAACTTTTTTTTTGTAATTACTGCGAAACTTTCTTGTGAGCAAAAAAAAAAAAAATTTTTTTGTGATTACAAAAAAAAGTCTGTAATGGCAAATTTTTTTGTGGTGCTGAAACTCAACATGCAATAACTGGATGCAAAAAAAAATACAATGCGTTGGACTGTTACATAATAGCGTGTAATAAAAATACAGTGACAGTGCTGCAACACAACTGGTAAATGCTCAGAGCGTACAGTCCGAGCTAATACTGCGTGCCACATAGCACGACCACGCAGGTCACTTATTTAATACACACTACACAGAAAGTCCAGAAACAAACGCATGGTAATACGCAGACCACGCTAAGTTGGAGACATAAATGTTAGTGACAGTGGTTTTGCACGATGACACAATGTGGCAACATGGCGCTGTGGTTAATTCCCCTCTTGCTCTCGACCACGGCCGTAGAAGAACAGGCCTGGACACTCGCCTGAAAAATTGACCCCCTTGTTGTTTGGCTGTAGTTCGCCTTTGGCGCTACTATCAGGGCGGTCGGTCTCAAACTCCGCCCTCTTCCCTCTCACTTTTTATTAAAACGTATTTTTTTATTAATTTATGAAGTACTTCCTTCGCTCACAATATTAAAGCATATCTCCAGCAATCTTTATTTACTTTATACTAGAAAATAAGTGGGCGGAGTTTGAGTTCGACCGCCCGGATTACAGCGCCAAAAAGTACAACATTCTCGGTAACTTGACGAACTACAGCCAAACAACAAGGAGGTCAAGCAAAATACATTGGTAGATAGGCGAGTGTCCTGACCTGTTCTTCTACGACCGTGCTCTCGACATATATTATATATATCTTGCTATTACCGTTGCGATCTTTGTATTATGAGTGCAGGTTAAAATCTCAAGCAGTCCAAACATGAATCTACGTTTCATTTGACGTAACATACATAACATGCTACCTTGAAGTAGAGCGCAAGAGGGGACATACTACGTTTAGTGTAGCCATCTACATGTGTTACTAAAAACTACGCCAACTTAGATAATTAGAATACTTGAGAAATTAAATGTGAATATAAAGGCCCGTGTCCAAAGAGTTATACGTGTCAATGAGACTGGAACATTTTACATCTTTCTACACTGAAATTGTCGGATTTTAGGTATTTACGTAAACTTCATTCCTACTGAAAAATCATCTCGATATCTCAAAAAAATTAAGAGACACAGATGATTAATTTGAACAACATATTTTTAATGACCTTCGAGATTGAATTAAAAAAAAAATCCTGAAACAACTTTTTAGGAATATACGTGTGCTAAATTCTGAAAAATCTCTTTAATATCTCGAAGGGTGTGACAGATATCGTGGAGTGATTAAAAACTCACGTTATGGATTCTCATCCTTTAATCTTCGAATTTCGAAAACGCCCTTCTTAGTGGGTGCCTATGGTGTAAGGGGAAGCTAACCTCGAAATTGCATGACTATGGGTACAGCAGTTTCGGCAGTGAGTGAGCGAGTGGGGCACTTCATTTTATATATTAACTAGCTGTCCCTTTGCGGCTTCGCCCACGTGTACTATAGAAAAGAGTAACTAAAATTTAATAACGTATTAATTGATGGTGTTACTATATTCTCTGTATATCTTTATAACAACAAATACAAACAGTTTTATCCAGTCCACTACGCTGAGGGTACTTTAATTGCAGAACATCTTTGTTTTAATTCATCTTTATTTCTCTACAAAATAGCTACCCGGCCGCGGCTTTGCCCGCGTGAAATTATGTAGGGAATACAAACAGTAACTCTGGATAAAATATGTGATGAAGGCATTTAACAGCTAGCGTACTCAATAATAGTGAACTATAAATTGTCTTAGCTCAGTGAAAAGAGCGCACGCAATATGCTCGTATGATGTCAAGTCATGTCCCATCGCAAAGACTTGCACAGGATACGAACCTGTAACCCCACCCATCCCACACCACAAACTTTGTACAATACCCGAGTGAATACTTAAAGGCAGGCCGTAATAATACTTTCGTATGTACGGGCTACAGTCCAAAGATGTTTTATCATAGAGGTAATATATAGTAGAGGGAACATGACGTCACAAATGTGTGTCCAACATGGTCTCGAGAGTTTGGTGTCGTTTATTTATGTTTTCTCGGCGTAAAAATGCAGTCGTGTTGTTTGAAACTCATGGCGTACCTTCCAGAATATATATTTAGTCATGTGATGTCACCAAGATCTCGGTTCAAAACCTTATAGTGAGTACTGGTTAATATTTACTTTTTACTAAAAACAGCTGGGTTAAGGAAAACAGTAACGTGGCAAACATTGTTTACATTTGTCGTTCTGAAAATTCTACGCAATTATACTATGCGATAATATGGCAGTATGTTCTTCTTAGTTAATATATTCATAAGGGACCAAAATAACCTAACGTAGTTGTGATTACTAAGCAATTATCGTCTTGGCCCTCAATGTTATTTCAAACCTCCCGCGCATATTTCACTAAAGTCACGTGACACATGTTGAACACACACTTTCGTACGCAGCTGTATAGAGGATACTCCCTCTACCCTATATTAACTCTAAGGGTTTTATTTATGGTGGGTTCGCAAAAAAAACCGCAACTCCACAAACTTAACTACAAATTATTCAAGACAGGCCATGAGAGTTATTTCGCGTGTACAGGCTATAGTCCAAAGAGGTTTAACTATAAGCAAGAAATAAAAAGGAAACAAGTTTTGAACTATTTCAGGTGTTACGAAAGATTATTCTTAAACACGTATTATTTTTTTATAGGCTTTCAAGGACGAATTTCCAAAAATCGTTAAATTACTTTTTAGGTATTTACTTATGTTTCATTATAAGACAAAAGCCACCTCGATATCTCTAACGGTTTAGGTATACGACTGATTAATCAAAAAACTGTTTTATTTTTTTACCGTCTTTCAAAACCGAATTTTGAAAAATCCTGAAATTACTTTTTAGGTATTTGCGTAAGCTTCATTTTAAAGAAAAAATCACTTCGATATCTCAGGTGGTTTAAGAGGAAGAGAGGATTTACTGTAAACGAATTAAACGGCTTTTCACCTCCTTAATATAAAAATTTCGAAAAATCCTGAAATTTATTTCTAGACATTTGTATTTGCGACCTAACGAAGTGAATAAGACGACGATAGCCCGTCGGGTTCGAGAAATATCAAAGATTTGCAAAAAATACATTTCACCCCATTTCACCACCTTAATAGCCGAATTTCAAAATTTCCTTTCTTAGTGCGCGCCTAGGCCACAAGGGGAAACTTACCTTAAAATTTCACGTTTCTAGGTCCAGTGGTTTGGACTGGGCGTTGATGATGAATGAATGAATGAGTCAGTCAGTTAGTGAGTGGGGCATTTCTACGTTTATACAAACTGCAAACAAGCATGACTTATAAAATATCGGTTAAGATTCTAGATGCCGCTAGTGAATGAATTTACACAAATAAGCAAATGTATTTTTTCATTAACATATTTCCTGCCAAAAATCTGTTGGGCAGCAAAATTGATGATATTTGTACCGAATAATCTTCTTCTTGTGGACATTACTTATGACGGTTATTTTGTTTAAAATATAATGATTTATATCTAACAGGCGTTGTATAATGACACTCAAGTCCATGCTCTTTAGTTTAGACTGTTTTTGCAATAATTATTTTTTAATCTTAAACGAGAGCAGATGTCAACAATCCTGTCTGGCAGATTTGTTTAAATTGGTTTCTGTTGTGATAGCTCATTTTTTTTTCAAAACAAGAAATCATACAATTTCGACTAAAAAGTCAACTAACCAGAATTTCGTTACTACAACCATAGTATTTACTGCCTTGAAAAAAAAAACAGCCAACATGGAGAAGACTATTTTAAACAAAATTGTCTCGTTTAGGTGTAAAAAATTATTATCGCTAAAGTATAAACTATAGAACGTGCCCTTAGGTCAAAATTACACTGTAAATAGTGCTTAACCATAGTAAAAACTAACACACCTAGAGAAACTAGAAAATTCACAGCTATTATGGATGTCACGGTGTAGTAAATTCTATATAATTTAAATATGACCCATTGGCACACGTCTTTTATAAGTTATAAAAATTTAACTTACATTCCTAATTTAAAATGCAAAATTATATCAACGACTGATAATAGAAATTTCAGAACGAAACTCGTTACAATTTTTTTTTAGTTACGAAACATCTTATTTCTATAGGTAGATCTTGTTAAGCCCGTAAGTAAATTCCTGCAAAATATTTCAAAATGTTATTACGCAAGAATAAAAAAAATTATGTATAATAAAAGAAAATATCTGAAGGAACTTTTACGAGTTTCACAGTTAGATTTTTTTTTATTTTTTTATTTTTATTTTTTTATTTTTATTTTTATTTTATTTATTTATTTTTTTTTATTTATTTATTTATTTTTTTTTTGCTGTTGAGAAGCTGCCTGAGCGGACGTAGTTTGTGCGTAGGAGTGCGAAAGCCGTAATGGCGACTTAGTACGCATATCCCTCTTATTCCTGTCTCTAGGCGCAAGTCACACTCAACTTGCGTACAATCTTCTCGACGATATACTGCCACATTAGACATTCAGTGGCGACCACGTATTTTTTTTTTTTCATTTAATAACAATCTATAATATAAAAATGAATCGCAAAATGTGTTGGTAAGCGCATAACTCAACAACGCCTGGACCAATTTGGCCAATTTTTTTTATATTTTTTTTTTTTTTAATGTTCGTTGAAGTTCAAAGATGGTTTTTACGGCGAGAAAAATTCGAATAATTGCCGAAAAAAAAAACCCTAAAAACAGTAGAGTCAATTTAAGCTGTATTGCTATTGTTGTTTAAACAATATAGGTATGTTCCTGTGATCGAGGCCTTAAGCATTCACTAAGGTATTGTATAAAGTTTGGGGTGTGGGAGGGGTGGGATTACGGGTTCGTATCCCGTGCAAGACTTTGCGATGGGAATTACATGACATCATACAAGCGTATTGCGCGCGCTCTTTACACTGTTATTGAGCTGTTAAATGCCGGGCAGCTGTTTTGCGGTGGAAGCCGCAGCCAGGCAGCTGTTTTGCGGTGGAAGCCGCAGCCAGGCAGCTGTTTTGCGGTGGAAGCCGCAGCTGGGCAGCTGTTTTATAGAGAAATAAAGATGAATTAAAAAAAGAAGTTCTGCAATTAAAGTACGCTTAGCGAAGTGGACTGGACAAATCTGTTTGTATTTGATGTTTTAAAGATAAGCAGTGAATATAGTATAATATAGAATATAGTAACCCCATCAATTTACACGTAACTAATAGTTAGTTACTCTTTTCTATAGTACACGCGGGCGAAGCCGCAAAGTGACAGCTAGTATGAAATAAAAAGGCTATACACCTTGTGCGTATAATTTTACTAAGGCTTATGCGTCGAGATTTATATACCAAAAACACTGTACATCATCAACATATGCTATGCAAGAAACGCATAAATGGCTCAAGTTGCAGCCACAAGTGTTTCAGCAAATACAATAAATTAATATTCCTATACGAAAAAACCAACTGCCCATGCAGCGCGATAACGGATTATACAAACGTACCCACCTCCCTTTTTTTAAATTTTTTTGTACTCAGATATATTCGTATGTACATATCAGGTATATACTTATTCCAGCCATTCTAAGTGCTAAATTGTTCTGTTGGTATTTTGCACGTGTTATATTAAGTCATAACGAATACTTAAATTATTTTTAGGTTTGGTTACCGCCAAATTTTAATTCTGACAGTACGTAGTAAACGTATGAACACTAACGGTTGTTGATGTTTCGTTTCGTCGTTCACGAGTAGGAAAAACACAAGCCAAACATATGCTGTAAACTGACGTAGGTGATAAAAATTTCGTCTCGCGAGAAGGCAGAGTGCGTTACGCTGTTCGGCGTTATTACTACGAGGAATGTAAAACATGCATGTTGGGTGAAGGGAGGGGGGATTTTTGACGGCAAGTGTTGGCCGACCTGATCGGGGAGGTGCGAAGACCCAGGGCTGGGACCCCCAGCCAGCCATCACTCCCCTCCTCTCTCCCCTCACCGAACCAAAACATCAAACCTATCTCTCGACCTGGCACCCTATGCCAGGGATACCATCATTAAGGCGTGAGTCAGCACATGTTGCCCACAAAACGAGCCGGCCCCGTCTTCACACTTACATCCTTTTATTTTTCTACCTGTCTGTGCGCGCGCGAGGGGTCCCGTCTCGTCACGTTGGCATTCCTGAGCGCTGGCCTGGTCCGCGAGGGTGGAAGTGTGATCGTAGGAACATGATCACAGAGCCACTCTCTGCCCCCTTGACACGTCGATTAAAAAAAGAAAGAAAACGACAGATACTCATTTCCCAACTTTACTAAAACAGCTATGGTATACGACAAATAATACACTTCAATTGACAGCACTTCATCAACTACAACAGAATTACAACTGTTGTATTCTTATTACATCCCAAATTAGCTTGTTTGCAATATTTTCATTATATTTACCGAATAATAATTGATAAACATTAAAATACGGGAATTGGGAATAATTTCTTCACAATTTTTGTTCGATGTTACCGCCCATTTACCTTTACAGACTTCTAACTAGTTTTTCCACGTGGAACAAAGGCTTGAATAAAAACAAGCTTCGTTTCTCAGTTAAAAAATAAATATCTAGCTTGTGAATAAATGTCAGCTCTAATGTCAGCTCTAATGTCAGTAACAAAAATAATGGGAAAGAAGTGTGAATCACGTTTTTTTACTTATTTTCTGACGAACGATTCTAGTAGTTCATAAGGGAACGCGGTGGCCGAATGGTCAGACCATTCGCTTCCCAAAAAGGCGATTCGAGTTCGTTTCTCGGCGGGGTCCGTCCCCGAATTTTCGCATATGGGAATAGTGCCCGACGATGCCGTTGGTCGGTGGGTTTCCTTTCTCAGGGATCTCCTGTTTCCTCCCGCCCATTCATTCCGGTGCTGCTCCATACTCACCTCATATCGCCCCCACAAGCGCTGAAGACCTCGACGTTAATTGCTGGCCAAAACCTTTTTCTCGCTCACACTAGTAGGTTATTGGACAACTGTTATAGTATACATTCTTTACTTTCTGAAGCCAGGAAGGACCATTGAACAGAATTTGAAATACTATTGTAATTACATGTAAATGATTTTAATATAGATAAAAGAAAAATTTCAAAACTGCTGTAGCACCGGTACACAGGATGAAAGGAAAGGAAAACTATGTATACCTAGAGAGTTATTTTATTATTCATATCTAGTAGTACAACGAACAGCACTGACAAAAAAATAACTATGTGAATCGCAAAACATGACACCTTAGCGTTGGAGTATACATCTATTCGAAAGTGTAAAAGTGAAGAAAAAAGTGAATCAACAAACACAGTTTACTGCATTTGTAGGCACAGTTTGACTGTTATAGTCATAACAGCAGAGAAAAAAGTGGGGGTTGAAGCTTGTTGCGAAACTGATGAGGTACAAACGTTGCGAGGATTGGGCTAATTTTTAACAAAAGACCATGGGGGACATATGCTAAAACATTATACACAAGTACATATGTTTAAAACAAAGCTTACATATAGTTTATTTGTCAGAAAGCTAGGTACAGCAACTTAAAGGCATATTCTTTGAGCGTTTGTAATGTTATGCTTAAGTAATAATAGTTTGTATACGTTGTTATTCTGTGATGTGGAAGAAACAGTTAATTGTTTTCTTAGGGGTAATTTACACGTTTTCTGTAGTTTAACTTAATGAATATTGCACCAATTCAGGAGGAACATGTTAAATCTATTTCGTACCAAAATAAATTATATCTGAATTGGTAGTTTTGGTGTATAACTGCAGAACTTAGGCAAAAAAATATTCTAAGACAGACTGTTGAAAGAAATTTTGGTCAGAACTTAACATCTAGGTATTTAGCGCTGGTGCGGGGTGACGTGATGTGAGTGTAGATCAGAGCCGGAATGAATGGGCAGAGAAAACGGAATATCCCAGAGAAAACCCGCCGACCAGCGTCATCGTCCGGCACAATTCCCATATGCAGAAATCCGAAGACCGAGCCCGCCGGGAATCGAGCCCGGATCGCCTTGGTGGGAGGCGTGTGCTCTATCCTCTGCGCCAACCACTACCCCATTTTAAGACTGAACTCTGTGAGTTTACAGGAAATAGTTACGTGGACTTGCTCATAAAGAACCTTTCATGAATAAATAGCTATGCTGTGCGGTTCAATATAAGTAATACTTTTTAGAGGTAAGTTAGCTCCAGTAGGACAGAAACTACAATAATACGCTACCGCACTTGGTGATGGGAAAGATGTGCGCTTTTTATCCTAAACATTGCCGAGCCTGATTGCGATGGAGTAAATTAAATTCCCTAATATGCTTTAATGTGCTCCTTAGATGATATTTGATGAAATCCTGAACCCATGTTCTTGGACCTATACATAATTGTGTGCAAACATTCTTATGGGTTATCTTGTTTGTATTTGCTGTGTACACATCCAGACAACACCTGATTTCGCATGATTTTTCCTCGGTTTTTCCTGGTTTTGTCACCATTTACACACATCTCGTTTTATTGCCTACTTTTATTGTTTAGTTTTCTTGGATACAATTTAGTGACTGTACCTCTTTTGAGATTGTATGTGTGTTCTTTATATATATATAATACTGGAGCCTAATATTTTATTTAACACCTACTATTTTCCTCCATTATAGGTTTTCAGCGTTTCTAGAACATTTACTTGCAAAGGCGCAAATGCCTGAACATTGCTAAGATGGTCACGCATTTACAGTTTCATTCCCCACTGCAAAGGGAGCCGTGGTGGCTGAATGGTAAGACCGTTCGTCTCCTACCAAGGCGAATCGGGTTCGATTACCGGTGGGGTCGGTCCCGGATTTTCACATGTGGTAATCGTACCGGACGGTGACGCTGGTCGGCGGGTTTTCTCTGGGATATTCCGTTTCCCCCGCCCTTTCATTCCAGTGCTGCTCCGTACTCACCTCATGTCACCCCTCACCAATGCTAAATCTCTCATTCACTTAATCATGGTAAAGTCCTTTACAAAACCGCGCTGTTAAAGACAATAAGAAAGATAGTTATCTTACGTGGCCTAAGGGATTACATTTTTGAGCATGGTGAAATCTACTCGTTATGCTACTATTTTTTTCACTAGTGACAATTAGATACAAATGGACTGAAAGCCAAATAAAAATCCTGGATTTAAAAGATCTCATTTCACCGAGAAATACCTATAACATTCGCATCACTTCTGTTCCCAGTATATCACTTAATATTTACGTTTTATAAGTGAGTTACAGTTCTATATATGTTTACACTACACAACGATGTAATTAATCTCTCTATTTTGACATCGGTGTCTTAAGTACATCACTCTCTAATAAATGTGCACTTGATATTTTGCACTCTCGATTTTGTGTGTTTAAAATATGCACTGTCTTATCCTCGTTCCAATTTCAAAATAATGTACTGTTTAAATATTATCGATTTACTCAAGTGACAACACGATACGCTGCAATTACAATATGCAGGGTATTTGCGTTGTTTAACGTTCTTATTAACAAAAAGTATTTAAAATATTTAATATGTAGCTATAGAAAAAAATCATGCATTGAAATAGTTATTGCATCCTTTAATGGCAGAAATATCTCTTTAAATAACAGATAATTTGTCCTAACTATGGAGAATTAATTTATTATAATTCGATAATGTGGGCGTAAATAACATTTTAGAATTTGGTTAGGGTTGTTTACACATAATCCCCCAATATCTAAAATAATATTTTACAAACCTGATATAAGACGCTAGTGCTTTTCCCTCCATTACGAAAATAAAGAAATCTATATTGTACAGTTTTAATTTAACACATAGTATAAGCACATGAATATAAAAAAAATAAACATGTAGCCTATGCATTCATATATAATATTTATGGAAATAATGTAATTAAAGCGTCTTTTATTACCGGGAGAATACGTTAAAAAATAATATGTTTAGTGTAATAGCTTATAACGAAATTATTTCTTCAACGTGTCACAAAAATACAACAAAGTTTAACTGAAACAATAAAAAATTAATTGTTCATTTAAAAATGTACTTTTAGAAGAAGCTCGTGGTCGCGTGCACGGATGTATTTAAAATAAGTCGCTATGAGAAAAACTGTAAATATTTACTGTACTTCCAAAGACCGCTTTGCAACGGCGTACCTTTATATTTTTAAGTATATTAACTAATATAAGTCACTATTTTCTGTATTTTAAAAATTCAAAGCCCATTCTTCGATACGCTGTTGCAATAGAAAATGTGACACGTCAAATGGCGGGTGTTTACAATAGATACCTCCTATATAATTCAAATGATCTATGGAACATTATCAGCGGCGTAAGAAATACATTTTTCAAACAGATATGGCCCGAAGTCGAACGCGACTCACTATGCAACCTACTCAAATTATAACTGAAACCCGAACAAAAATGTCTAACGATGCCGATAATTCCTAAAGCTGAACGTTTTAACCGCTTACAACAAGTTTTAGAAAGCTGGTTTACAAAACATAAAGAAATCAGTATTACGGGATAGTTTCTGTCTACTTAAGAACGAAACAGTTTGCCGAAGTGATGATGTATTGATAAGACTATCCGTGAAGCTGTGAATATGTACGTTTGATTGCGGTGGAAAAGATAAAAGCCAAAGAAATGTTGCCTTATTAAAATATCCGCTCACATGTCTGGAAAAGAAAAAAAAAACATTGAATTACCTATGTTTGGCGATTACATCTTTCAAAAGGTTTATATTTTCATTGTTAACATTTTATCGTTGATGTATGTTCATCAGTTGTTAGCTCCGAACCAACACTTATAATTAGGGCCACGATTTTGTCGCGAAAAGATTTTTGCCCCACTTTGTTTCAGTGACTCACGTGCACATCGGCAGTTCTGTTTCCAGGTTATTGGCAGCGTGTCTATGTTCACACACGTTTCTCATTTGACTGCACCAATCATAATACGATTATTGTGAGTCTGTACGTCTATAATTTGCCTAGGCAAGTGAGAGTAAAATCATCCAATCACAGACGACGTAGCAGAGCTGCAGGTGTGCACATGACGCTTCGAAACCAAATGTTGCAAAAATCTTTTCGCCATAAAATCGCGGCTCTACTGATATGAAATTGGGAGAATATGCTCCAAATCTAAGATCAACTGTTCTCCGATAAGCTTAATTTTTTGTGCTGGCTAACTCCTCGACGTAACAAGGCACACGATATACTTCGTCATAATACAATAAGTCAGTAACTGAGTAAATCATAAATTCTGTTTTCGGGCTTCTCTACACATAGTAAACTTAATACTCATCCTCCAAGTAAATAATTTTTGCATATTAAATAGGGAAACGTGAAAACTTACTGACGCCAACTAATAATTAACACAGCCTAAACCAATGAGAAGCGCGACCACAACAACACGCAAATCTGCATTGTGCGACCACGTGGATAGCAAAATCAATAGCACTTAAGAGTTATTGGACCGCTAGTTATTTTTCTTGTTTGAGGCACGGAAACGGGGATGACTGTAGGTCGAATATAACACGTCCATGAAGCCCCTCATCACCTCTAGGCGCGAAGTACTTCACTAGCGCACAGTGTTTTCGTAGAAAGCATTTTCCCAATGGGGCTTCAAGCGATGACCCAATTATTTAATTCTAGAAAGTATGTGGTAAAGTCCAATGCAGGTTTCTATCATTTGGTTTTCCGATTACGCTTGGCATTTTCTCAGCTACAGCAACGTGAAAATGTTTGAAGTGTGTCTTATTTTCGTATATAAACACATTGGAAATATTGTTAATAGTTATACAAGAATAATCAATTTCCGTACTATGCTACACCACGTGTCACGCGCCAGGCCCTACTTAATTCTTAAATGTTGATCGCTCGCAGACTTATAATAGCGGCCGCAACCTAGGGAAATTATATTTTCTGTGTAGCCGAAAATAGAAAGCCTTCGTGTCATACGTCGTTTTGGTGACAAACAGTGCCCTTTCGTCTTTGTGAAGCCAATCGTAAATACGGGGAACAAAAAAAAAGCTGTCAAAAGAACATGACGGCACAGCATACACCGGAATCTTAGCAAGAACAAGGATGTTAAATTATATTGGACGGTTGGTAGTCGTTTTAGTGATAACGCTTCAGGATAGAAACCATTCTCAGCATTAAGGTTAGGAAAATATACCTACACGAATTAAAACAAAGAGAAAACATTTAATACGTATATTCGAGTGTTTGGTCTACGGTTCCAAACGTTTGTTATTGTTTTGTCGAAAACCGTGTTGGTTTACAGTATGATAATAGTTTTTAGGTGGCGGAGTGGAAATCAAGATGGCGCCAGGTAAAGAGCAATGTGTTGATTTTAAGGACAAGTTTGCCTTTTATTTTTCAGTATTATACACTCCCGAGGCAATAAAGAGTAAAGATACTTATTTGCACGCCATTTTCAGGCATTAAAAATCCACCAAAAAGATTCTATAGCAGTGTGGATCGTACCTAAATTAACAAAAAAGTGACACACACAGATTATTTATATATATATATATATATATATATATATATATATATATATATATATACACGTGTGTATGTGTGTGTGTATGTATATATATATATATATGTGTATAAGATGTCGAGAAACAAACGCCTAATAAGCACCTAACGCGAATCCTGAACTGATATGGAGACGAAAATGTTCGTGGCAAAATGTTGTACCATGGCATTTTATTTCACAATGAGGGCAACATAGCACTGTACATATTCCCCTCTTGCGCTCCGCATATACCTTACTTATCTTAGTCCTACTGTTCCGACCTACGTATTATTGGCCCAGGTTAAAATCCTGAGCTGTCCAAACGTGATTCTATGTTTACTTAACTTAACATACATGAAATAATACCTGCTCGTGTAGCGCAAGAGGAGACTATCTGCGTGCAGTGTTGCTACATTGCGCACACAAAATGTCCTACAACATTTTGCCACTAATATTTTCGTCTTTAATTTAGCCCAGGATTTGTCTGGTATGCATATTAGGCGTTTGTTTCTGAACAACTTGTCCGGAAACAAAAGCCTAAGAAACACACATACATTATTATATAGAATGTCTCGACAAATAATGAGCCACATTAACATTATTACAGAGACGGGAAAAATTCCGGGTTCACTGAGCTGTAGGCTAGCTGTTTTGTGTACTGAATGTGATAGCTGTTGTTTATTAGCTGCTCGCTGACAGTGAAAAAATGGGCTATGCAATAAAACAACCCATATATTAATATTTTGAATTTAAAAAATCTCTGAAATAAAAAAAATTGCAAATTCAAAAATTTTTTAAAAATAAAAAAATTGTTCAACGGATGTTTGAATGTTTTATTACGCAGCCCATATTATGATATTTAACTGGGAATTATTTCACAAATGTAAGTTAATTGGTTTTAACTATTTGCACGGCAGTCGAACATGCAAATTTTGAATTTGACGCTCAGTTATGAGAAAACTATGTGAGCTAAAATTGTTTTGTAAAAGGAAACTGCACTCACAAGTATCGCCTACAAAACTATCACTATTACATATAAATATAAAATTATGATTTATCGCACTTAAATACCTTTATCGGCCCCTGGAGGCTTCGTCAATGATCAGAACACCGTTAGTTATTGTCGAAAAAAAAACGTACTTACATTAATTCCAGCACTGACGTCACTGTACGAGCAGGATCAGTCGTGCGACGTGCCGCGCCACGGGGCGACGCGACGCCGAGCGAAACAGAGGGCGCTGTTGCCAAATGCAGCACCTACGGTGCAGTGACCTTGAGCGACCTCGGCCGCCTCGATCACTTGTTCCCCAGGAGAGGCGAACAACTGCCAAGATACAATTTATTATTACTTTAGTATTATGTGTACTGAAATAGTATAGTTTAATTATAACACTATCAAGAGTAAATTATTTTGAATTGGAAAATGTGCGTCGAGACGTTAATAAAAATAATTGGAAACTCTACTAGCGCAATTCCAGTGCTCATAAAAAAAGTACGCATTTTCTGAAGGCAATCAAAGGTATATGATCCAAATGACACTTTTCAGTTTACTTAATAATCACGTGATTCGATTGCCTGTGAATGGTAGTTTTGTTTTTAGCGTGTAACGAAGGTAGCTTAGTACGACATACACGAAAGCAATTTCAATATAACCATACCAAAGCATGAATCACTAAATTACGTAGCTATATATTACGATAGGTGTAAACAGAATAATAACAATTTTTTATGCATTTAATACTGCAAGAAGAAAAACGTGACTAAGTTATTTATTTCTGTGCACAATTTAAATATTAACGGGACACGGCAGATGGACAGGAATTACTAACTAATATTGTGAATAATATTTGACAAGTTTCGATACATACTAAAAACACTAGTCGAATCAACACAATTTGGAAAATATTTGGCAAAAAATTTAATAACAACCCATAATATAAATTCAAATATATAGTTACGTAGGGACTAATGTGTAAAGTTTTTTTTAATGAATTTGTACATTCGCAAGTACGTAAGAATTTACGTACCGTAAACCGGGGTTACTTTGACCATTTTCGGGGTTACTTTGACATTTTAACATATTAGTTTTTGGGTTTTCTGGTAAATAAACAGATAATCTGAGCCGAATATTTTAAATAATTCCCTTTATCCTTATAGCTAATGCTTGAAACTTTCGTCAATAAATAACATAAAAACCAAAATTTTGAGTTGTCAAAAGTTACCCTGCTAGGTCAAAGTAACCCCGGTTTACGGTATTAACTAAAGAATGATACATTCTAAACTTTTAATATAATAAAGATGTTGTGAACATACTATATTGTACTTCATCTGTAGCGTAACAAAAATAGTTTTGTCAACTACTTGGGGAAGAATGTTTAGAACAGACGTACCAATTAGTTGTACTAAACAAAAACAGTGAAATGCAACAAAACCAAAGTGTAATCGGGGACTGGATGTCGCTTCAGCCCCGGGCCGACGAAGGTCTCTTAGACAAGGGCGGGTTTTAAGGGGCAGCAACTGAAAACTCGCCAACTCACGGTCCTCGCTACCTGTCGAGATTCATTACGTTTCCCTTCGCTCCCCTCGAGCCTTCTGATTGGCGACTTAATTGGAATTTCGTTCCATCGTGATGCGGTGGACGGCGTGAATATGAACGCCTCCCCCTGCTCCCCTCCCCCACCAACCACGTGACCGCCGCCATGACTTGCTGTTCGCCCGCGCGTCTGGGGTTCCGAGGGGAGACAGCGGGTAATTAATTAGGACTGTCCCGGCTTCGATCCCAACGCACGGTCATGCGGGGAATGCATCCCGACCCGTCAATTCCCCCCCCCCCCCCCCCCCCCCCCCCCCCCCCCCCACCATGACCACCTCCTCAAACTCTATCAAATCATTCCAACTCCTCGCCGACCGATATCTCTCCTCTCGCCGACAAAATTGTTCATAACGCGTCGATAACAGCCATTAAATTGCGTTATGCACGATTCACGGTCTGAAAGCGATGACTACCCCTCCTTTTTCGGATGAATACTGGGAGCTGAGAAATAGTCCACGCGCGTCATTCTCGGAACGTCTTGCTACACGACATGCTAAATTATCGGCTACACGGCAGAAGAAAAGAAACAATCTCAAGAAAAACTCCTTGCGACTGTTACACGCTTCTCTTTCGCATATTCATTCACCGTTAAATTTACCTGCACGACTTGTAGAACACTTGGCTGGATCGTCCTCAAAGAGGAACTTTTTTAAAAAATGTCTTCGACGTTTACTTGGAGGAAGAATTCATAACGAAAATATAGGTTGTCAAGATAAAAACCGGCTAAATAAGCACATCACGCGAATCCTGGTCCACATTGAAGCATAAATGTTAGTGGCAAAATATTGTACAACAACATTTTATGTGTGCAATGTGGCAACACTGCACGGAGATAGTCCCCTCTTGCGCTCCACGTCCAGGTATTAATTTATGTATATTATGTCGAGTTAGAGTATAGATCTCATGTTTTAGAAAGGGACTGATCGAGGTTTTAACTTGCACAATGGTCATAGAAGAACAGGTCTGGACACTCGCCTATCTACCAATGTATTTTGCTTGACCCCCTTGTTGTTTGGCTGCAGTTCACCACGTTACCGAGAGTGTTGTACATCTTTGGCGCTGCAATCAGGGTGGTCGACTCAAACTCCGCCCACATTTCCCCATTGTTTACATTATAAAGTAAGTAAAGATTGCTAGAGCCATGCTTTAGGATTGTGAGCTAAGGAAAAAATTTCATAAATAATTGATACAAATACGTTTTGATAAATAGTTTATCTTTATAATGTAAACACTGGAAAAAAGTGAGAGGGAAGTGCGTGGAATTTGAGCCCGACCGCCCTGATTGCAGCGCCAAAGACGCACAACACTCTCGGTAACTTGGTTATCTGCAGCCAAACGACAAGGGAGTAAAGTTTGCAGGCGAGTGTCCAGACCAGGGGCGTCGTTTCAGGTTTTTCTTGGGGCAGGGGGGGGAGATGTGTTTTTTTTCGACAGTGACATTGTTGCATCTTTTTTATTAATTGAGCATGTATAAATTAGAAATTTTAATAATAAAACTTTGGTTTTATATGCTTATGTTAGTATTATTTAAATAACAAAATATACAAAACTGATTTTTACACATTTCCTTCTAAATCACCTTCTGCCTCCAACCCCCTTAAATGACGCCCCTGGTCCAGACCTGTTCTTCTACAGCCAAGACCTGCACCCATAATATGCAGGTTAGAACACATTCGTGGAGAGCAAGAGGGGGAATAAACAACAACAGTAGCTATGTTGCCACACTGTGCACGCAAACATTAAATGGTACGAAATTTTGGCACTAACATTTGTGTCTCCAATTTTGCCAAGAATTCGTGGGGTTTTCTTATTATTCGGTTGTTTCTGGACATGCTCCGTTGCATCACTTTGTTGGTCCAGAAAATCAAGAAAATATATGTAAGAAACACGGGGTGGCTAAGCTGCATACTGCGCAGGCAAACACTTGAAGTCAGTGCGTTCTTCAAAGATGTGTATGTCAACGAAGGCGAGTTTTCATCCCAAATAGTAACGTGAATTTTGCACGTCTGTACCCATAAAGAATGTCAATCCACAGAAACGAATTTGAAAAACCGAGCTTAAGGAAAGAAACAGAAAACAGCCAGGCCACAACAGTTTAGACAGAACAGGCAATTACTAAAACTAAGTTACACACAATACAAGGACATCGCAGTCACAGGACTACACTTCACAATGGCGACGACTGAGTGCGTGGTAGATAAATAAACGCTGAAAACATCAATTGAACAATAACAATCCTAGATATTGGTATTTGCCAACTTTATGAGTAAATAATATATTTTTCCAGAATTACTAATTCGTTACGCGTGATCTCTTGCGCCGCAGTTAAATGCACGAGGTTCCAGCGTCAGAGATTGTGCCTCAGAAGTTCGTAACACTGGAAACAATTTTGTTTAAAACGTTGGCTAAAACTATCGTCTAGGATTGCTATTGTTTAATTTTCGCAAGTTAGCTTCAAGAAACCTACAGTTATAGATTAATGCGTTTAGCGTTGAATTATATACCACGCCATCTTAAGGTATGCGCGCACTACGGCGTCACGGCAAGGACGGACGGCCGTCACAGAAAAATACAAACATGTTTAATACATAGGACAACAGAAGTGCGCGCACCACGGTGGGACGGCCAGGAACGGACGATCGGCAGCTTCGGCCGTCCGACAGAAAGTTCGAGCGACGGAATTAAAAGACAGTGCGAGCCGTGCCGCCCGCCCCATTGCAGTGGCTCACGAGACACTGTACAAACATTCGTGCCGTCCGAAACCTCCGGTACCACCGGGTGGACCAGACTTCCCGTCCGTACCGTCCGTCCTTGCCGTGACGCCGTAGTGCGCGTACCTTTAGAAGACAGAAGTTTTCCTTAGACTAGATTGTATATGTTGACTAAATCCAGGATCGACACAATTGGGACAGAATGAAGTAGAAAAGAATCAACCTACAAAGTTAATAATATATTTTTTAATTATTATATCATGAAAAAGAAGGTCCTAATTATATACTAGTAAAAGTACAAATATTACATAATAATATCTTAAAAAATTATGTCTGGAAACAGCTGTTTATATAAGATTTATGAGATTTGTAGACATAATGTAAACTTTGACCTTGAATATCTCAGTTCCATTGGACTGTAGGTTTGTTCCTTTGTGTATAACTACGTCCGTTTATTTATTTACTTTTTTTTTTACTGTCTCGTTCTTAACTTGTTCGAACGACGTAGTGTTATACTGGTGTTATGTCCAGAAATACTTGTTTCAACACAGTTTTCTGGGTTAAGGTGGCCGCTGGCCTAGCCACCGAAAAGTGTGCGAACTGTTATTTAAAAAACCGCTCCTAGAGCGTGAGTGGCATTAGCTTAGAAACAACATTCAAGGAACTTTACACATTAATACACCCATTTCATAGGTTCTCCGGTAGTTTTCAAAGTTTACTTTCTTGCACCTGAAAATTACTATAACTGCTCTTTTTGCCGTCCTTTTGAAATACGGAAATTTCCGAAACAGAATCTTTTAAAATTTAACGGATGGCTAAAAAATAACGCATGGATTTGAAACTTTTATATAATTGACTATTTTGACCACATAGGCCCTACATCACGTCACATCAATACAATTTGTAATATAACCAATTTACTGAATAGTCACGTTTACTCATGTATTTTACGTTTTAAAGACAACGTGGCAGATGGCGGCCATCTTCTTAAATACACACAAAGTTCTTTCAAACACATGCGTTCTTTTTGCGGCATTCTGTATAAGCGTGTACAACCCACATTTATATTTAATATTGCGTTATGTGATTACAGCGGTAACCACTGAATGTCTGGGGCTGCGGTGGGCGAGAGATCAGACATTTCGCCTCCCACAAAGGCGATCCGGGTTCGATTCCCGGCGGGGTCACCCCTGCCCCCTTTAAGCTCGATGTTGAACGCTGACCAAAATATCTCACTCACTCATTGAATGTCTCACAGAGGCGAGTTATCGACGGGAAGACTGTACGCTAGTTCACTGAGTTGAGAGGGAGTGAGAGAGATTTTGGTCAGCGCACAATGTCACGACCTTTAGCACTGGTGAGGGGTGACACGAGGTGAGTATGAAGCGGCGTCGGAATGAAAAGGCGGGGGAGATCCCGAAGAAAACCCGCCGATCAGCGGGATCGTCGGGCACGATTTCCACGTGCGAAAATCCGGGGAATGAACCCGCTGGGAATCGAGCCCGGATCGCCTTGGTGAGAGGCGAATGGTCTGACCATTCGGCCACCACGTTCCCTTAGATGAGGTGCGATAGACGTGCGTCCTTATTGCTTCAGCACTTCTTGGTTTCGGACGCGCCAAGTTAAGTTCACCCTGGAGGGCACAGAAACATAAACTCGGTACAATCGTAGCTAAATACTACAGCTTATAAAAGATTTCGCTTGTCATGTAACATGTAGGGAGAGCCACGCATATTACTTTTTACGCGAAACCGCCTAACATATTTATGTGTATTGATACATGCGCTTCTGTGTTTTTAAATATATAATATAAACATAATCTTGAGTATCCTTAAAATTACTAAAAGCGTATCTAGCAAAATACAAACTTCATTACCACGAATCAAATACAGTCAACTCACGATTATCCGCACTAATGGAGGGGGCCGATGCCTCGGATAATCCAAAATCGCGGATAATCCACTTCTACCCTTTCTTATCTCAGTAGGAAAAAAAATGTAAAATTCAATCTTGCAATAAGGGAGCAATTTAATACAGTAGACTCTCGAATATTCGCGTTAATATTTACGGGCTATGCGTTAATAATCTAAAAAATATATATAAAAAATCACGGATGGCTTATTTATCCAAGTCAAAATTTTGTTAATCCGTGCATGCGCAGAGTGCGGGATGTTCTCGTTAACCCATTCATACACGGAACTGATTGTTTCGCCTGCTGAGTAATACTTAAATATTCTTAAAACCTTTAGAAATACGGCTGCGGGATTAACACGTCGGTGAACATTACTGTGAGTAAACACAGGGTGTGTTTATAAATAAAAAAAAAATCAAATATATAAAGTGAAATATTGTGCGCGGATGATCCGCAAATCGGATAATTCACATACGGATAATCGGGAGTATACTGTAACACTGTAACATCTCAAACGTTCAATTGAAAACAAAGTGTGTACAAAAATATTAGAGAAAATTAAGAACTACTTCATATCAATTCCCTTTATATTTCCTCTAGTTGGTTGAAAAGCTCAAGAAGAGGACTTATTTTAACGCCACGCCGACTACGAGGTGACTTGAAGCTTACTCAGTATAAACTACTCTAATTGGCCATACTTCGAGAGCGTAAAATAAAATCAAATTTTTATGTGTATGAATGAATAATAAGTACAGTACATACATTTTACGCAACAATGGTTTTTGATGTTTTTAAATGTTAAGGTTTGCATATAATGATAAGCTTGAAGTCAAGCCAGAAATTTATGTAGCCTACAGTATGTCTTAAGTGTGATCACGTGACAAAAATGCAAAACTTTGTATTTGTACAACATAGTGTTAGTTTATAGTCGTTACTTGTGACATTTTCCACTTGTAGCAGTTTTTTATCTCTCGCAGTCTTTCAATAGCGGCATTTCAGAGAGAAATGTGCAATTTACGGGTACGTATATACAACAAAACTCAACTGACTTACTCGAATGAAATAATTTACACCAAAATGAGATATTACGAGCCATATGCTAAAAAGATTCAAAAACATACAACAAAGTCCCATAGTATTTTTTAAAAATGTCCATAAAGGAAGTTTAATTATTTTCGGAGTTTTTTTAAACGTGCTAGGGAATTTTCTTGTGTATTTTTAAACATAAGACGCATAACAGCTAATTTCAGTGTACATAATTTCATTAGAATAAGAAGTTTGTTTTTATTTATATGTTCCCGTAACTTGCAAATTTTGACTTGACATGCCGCTATGGGAAGACTATGAAAGGTAAAACATTTTAATAAGTTTCTCCGAAACGGACAGTACACCATGCAAGAATAAAATTAAGCGTTTCTGCCACGTGACCACCCGTAAGGGGAAAGGATAGTTATCAATTCAAATTTATTATTTTTTGAAATTCAATACATTTGAATTTCATTATTAAAATTCTGGCTACGGTAAAGTATAGGGCAGGACTCTGTGACGGAATACATAGTCTATCCTGTAGAAACGTTCAAAGTAGCATATCGGTTGCATATTTTGGGCGGTATCAAACACCGTTACAGATATCCTATCATCAGCCTACCATTTTATGTCCTAACGAAGTTCAGATTTCGGAAATTTAATTGGAATAAAAATTATGATGAAAAATACATAAATCCAAAATGAAAACACTACTTCCCACATAAATAAAAAGTTTTTTCCTTTAGAAAAAAATGTTGTTAGGGGACTTACGGAAAGAGTTTGCTGAAACGCAAAGATTTTTATAGTAATGAGTGTCATTTTGAAGCGTAAATAACAGAACGCAGCATATTTCCTTGTGGGGAAGGCGAAAGAATCCGCTAGAGTGGCAACAGCACGTTAGTCTACACGTATCTGTACACAAGGTAGCGTACTGACAGACTTGACATGTGCCATCTGTTGCAATGAACAGTGAAAGGCAGTCACGTCACGAGTGAAGGCTCTTAACAAAGTTGAGCTAGGACAGATGCACGCACATAATTCTGTGTGTGTTCGGAGGTGCCCTGTTTAGAATGAGTAGTTTATTTTCCAAATTACATGTCTTAATAAACCAATTAAAAATTTAAAAAACCTGAAACATGTCTTCTGAAGGTTGCTTCGTTTCATTTGGAATTCGTGATTGTGTTCATTATGTACTGTAATCTTATTGGCCCGAGTAAGGTCGCATTACGGTACGCGTCTCTAGTGTGTCGCATTTGTCACTTTAATAAATTCAAAATTTGTTGTAGATATATGTTTGATGTGATTTTGAATGATATAATTTTAAATTGAGATATTACTTGGAAGTTTGTTAAAAAATATATATTATAGTGTTGTTTAAAATCACAGTTATATGTAAACATTGTCCTTTGGGGGGATAAAATCTATGACCGGATAGTTATTCGGAATTTTTTGGATAGAAAATAAAAAACAGGCAAAATTTTGTGAATTATTGAATTTTGGATTTAAACATGTGTAAAACTGCTTGTTAGCCGTGCAAAAAGCTGTCAAACGTCTCTATTATGACTGATGTGACGTAAGTAATAGTTACTTTAATTAATTTATTGTGTTTCAGTATTTTAAAAAAGATCACTTCTTATCAGTTGCTTTGATCTACGTTTTAACATGTTTTACAAAGAATAACCTAAGTAAAAATGAAGAACAACCTGATCAGTGAGACCGCGGCATTTTGTTTGTACACGCGTGATAAAAACAACTAGAAAAGCTTCACAGCGAATTGAGAAACACTATTTTTTTACGAAATTAATCTACGTGTACGATAAGTACATTAAGTAAACGCACTTAGGCGAGTAAGGAAATGTCACTGCTTAGTCCCCACTCGCATTAATGTTCGAAGTGATACAACATAGGTTTACGAACGGACCATTCCAACCTTGTACCTCGTTAAGTACTTAACAACCAACCCTTACCAAATAAAGGTCCACACATTGACAAGAGATTGTCTTATGGATATATAAATCTGAATTGTTTAAAACATTTACATTGTTTGGTTAAATAATGATTTTAACAGCCCCAATTTCCCAAGCGTGACGATTTAAAATTCTAAACCTGCATGCTGTATGTAATCCTTCTCTCTATCCCTTCCTATCAAAAGTAGTTTCTCCTGACATTTTGTAATGCTGTACTGTTTAAAATTATTTTCTCGAGAGGCAAAAAAAAAAAAAAAAAACACCCGGCCACAGAAATTCTCCGCGTAGGCAATCAAAATTATCTGAACATGTACAACGGGAATAAGTTATTACAATTTTTTATCGTGGACCTTTTCCCATTTTACTCAAGGTATAGAGAGAGAGAATGCTTTCTTATGCAAATGCTAATATTTAGTTTTTCGTTTATTTACAGATTTATCAAAATTATCCGTTGTATACAAAATTGCATTTCTTCTATTCCAATACATAATCTAATATTCACACTTAATATTTGAAGTACCTAATATTTCTATTCTGCTCAACGAGTTTATCTGTGTCTATACCACAAATTACCGTTTTCAAATTAAGTCAGCCAGTAAAAATTTAAATGTCTTAATCTAGATATATGAGTAATAGACGTCTTTCGCCACACCAGTATGCACTTGACCCCAGTCTCGTACACGAATGGGGCTGCGGTGGCTGAGTGGTAAGATCATTCGCCTTCCACCAAGATGATCCGGTTTCGTGCCGGACGATGTCGTTGGTCGACTAGTTTTCTCGGGGATATCCCGTCTCCCCTACACATTCATTCCGGCACCTCTTAACTCTCCCTCATTTCACTCACACGTACACGAATCAGAGTGAACGCTATCTTTCCAGCACTCCTTGCGTCACACTCTTCTCCAAGATTCGTCAGTTAATCTCGTCGACCTCTGCATTGCTTTCTCGTCGCTTCTCATCGTCTCGCGGACCGTCAGTCTCAGCAAACATCGACTCCAACGACCAATAACTTACGACTCCGCCCTTTACCGTCGTATTTATAGCGAACGCGACTCCATACAGATCGTTCTTCGCAATCCCAGATCCAGCGATAAGAAAGGTGGCATAGATCCATAGGGTTACATTTCAACGGCATCGTTCCTGTACACATCTTGCGTCGATCCAAATAACTGGGCCGGGAGACAAAAATTCTCACATACGCTCTTTGCAAATGGCTTGCTAATTTTTTTTTTTTACGCCAAAGGGTTACCTTGTTTTGCGATCTCTAACCATTTCTCCAACTCATCTCTATTGTATTTATTATGTCTTTACTTATACTCTAGTATGAAGTTTACCTATTTGCGGTGTTATTTTTATAGGTACAAACGCTATCATTAATGACCTGAAAATAACATTCGATAAACTGTCGCCAGAGTCTTGTGTGATGGTGAGATTTATATTTTTTAAATAAAATTTTAGTAATCAACACAAATTTCATACTTCTTGCCAGAAAGGAAGAAACATTAATATTATCAATTACATTTTTTTGTTAGCATTATTTAGAAGTATACAAATAACTGGCTAAAAAAGGCAGATTAAATAGTTGTAGTCCGAAAACTATTTATTTATAATTTTTTCTTACATTTATTTTGGTCACTACGTGATCTCAAACAGAACAAGATATTGGTAGAGGTACACGAGGGGAAAGGGGTAGGAATCGCCCAGGGCCTATTTTAAGTAACTATTCCAGCATTTGCAAGGAGTGATTTCGAAAAAAAAAAAAAACAACCTAGAACAGGATGGCCGGAGGCGGGGATCGAACCCGGATCACCCCGAATGCGAGACGAGGGTTACACCTCTACTCCACAACGCTTGGTTCTCTGATGCCAAAGAAATATAAAAGGAAACGAACGTCGAGTGCAGGATAATTTCAGGGCTGTGGCGCAAGAGATAAAACAGGCTGGGCTGTATTTAGCCTACATAGGACAATTGTCCCTGAGGACGGGAGGTTAATACCGCCAAGTGTGGCCTCCACAAGTGATTGATAACGCACCCACTCAGAGGAAGAGATATGGCGGGAGCGAGAGAGTGCATGATACGGCGCGCGCGGTGATCGCACACAGGAGAGCTAATCGCATTACATCCCAAACTGTCGACATGATTGGAACTGCATTGAGGGGGTGGTGACGAGGGCGACGAGGAAATGGAAGAGCCCCGAGGCAAAAAAAAAAATGAAAATACCTAAAGCGAAATTAGCAGTGCGTATGGAAGGACTGTTAGTATTAATATGTCATTGACGGGGAAGAGACGCTCCGATCGCATCCCGCTGCGCGCGCGGGGGTAAGAGGCCACCCCACGAGGGGGCGCCAATGGACCAGGAGCGGGAGGTTGCCATGGCAACGCGGCGATGCGCGGCCCCGATTGGCCGGCGGCGGCAACACCGCAGTAGCGCGCGCGCACGCGGGAACCGGCCCGCCGCACAATGGCGCGGTAAGCGGATTTAGCCGGCGCGATTCATCTGTTGCTGTTCATCGCGGGGGTGAGGGAGGGGAGTCGTCCTTGATGAGTGCTCGTCTGTGCCGGCTCATGGTGAGGGGTGAAGGAGGGATGGCAATCCGATCCTCTGTGGATTGATAGCACTGTCACCTGGCAACGAGACAGAGGGTTGAAATATCGTGTTGTGAGCTGCGTCTGCCGGAACCCCAGTAAGAAACATTGGAGAAACATGTCCCATAACAATTAACATGAGCTGAATAGTGCTTGAGCTAAAACAAGTCTGTTTCCTTGGTACAAACAACGTGCTGAATCCCGGTAGAAAGTTCTCGATTTGTTCTGACAGCAGTATTTTCGTCTCTTAGGGCATTGGCGTACAGCAAATATGCAATAGATAACAAAACACATAAATGTAAAACTATTGCTAAGAAAGCTGTTGTGAGAAATTTACGCAAGCAGAAATACAAGCTTGAATGCACAGCATTTGTAAGGCTATGCATTGTTTTGTGAGTTTCCGTTAGTTTAGGTGTGTTGCTAAAGGTTTTTAAAACTTCGTCATGTACCTACTGAAGCATACAGTACCGTCCAATGTTTTCACGTTTTAATACTTCTTTTTCCCCACTAATTACCACTATTCTGTCCGTTTAGCACATATAGGAAACGAACACGAAATTAGGATAATTAGCGAAAGTGTTAGTTGATACCACTCAGAGTACAAAAAAAAAATGAAAATAAAATTATGACAGCCACTTCCTGAATAAATATAAATAATACACCAAATAGCAAATATTTTAGGCAAAGAACATTCACGAAAACCAAGAAGCTTCAGCTCTCTTTTTAAAAACTTATTTTTTTAAAAGTAATTCGAGTTGAAAATTATGTTCAGTGCTAAGCGTTCTGTTCACTACGCTGTGTATTTATTAGCTACAATCTATGATATTGACGGCATATTTATATGAATACAGTAACCCATTATATGCACATTTTCTTCGACCGTGTTAGCCATCACATCATGAATTTTTACATTCTTCGGTACGAGGGACAGGAGTTTCTTTACTTTGGTCCTATTGCGCAATCGCCAACTGCAGTGTTTTAAACGCCAAACGAAACAGTGTAACGTTGTCGTTCGCACATTGGAGTATCACCTTTACAATTGTGTAATCACTTTGTGAATACTTGGTACAACTAAAACAATAGGTTCTATCAAGTACGGCTGGTTGTATCTCACAAGCTCCTGGTTTAATTATGCCCGTTTTGAATAATGAAAGAGAAAACTCTTTAATTTGGCGGTTCTTTCTCCTTTGTTAAGTATTTTGACTGTCTTTTTTTTTTCGTGCGCGTTCTATTTAGTTATCATGTCAAAAGCAACTTGAAAATAAGAATACCCAATAGTAAACGAGAGAAGAAAAAGCAAAAATTGTGCGTAATGGACAAAAGACAGTCTAGCCTACCAAACAAAGTGGCCAAGCACGACGTGCCCCTGCGTTGATATACTATTTGCCATGCTGTCTGATATCGCGAGTTGCCTACCGTTCCAGAGTAATTCCTCTCGTCATTACTTATTTTATTCTTCCTCGCAGACCTAAATTATTAAATTATTTAAACATACAACCTGCATTTATTTTTAGGTTAAAACAAATGCGTCTTCAAATATCGGCATTGTGCATAGTTTAAAATACGCTCATCATTGTTCATTGTGTATTACTAAAACACTGTATGCCTTTTTGAAGGAACAAACGGACCTTCTTGTCCATTTAACTAAATCTATATTAATGCAGTAAAAATGCCAGTGGGTTGATTTACAGTCATAAAATTCGCCAAGTCATTAAAAAAAAGTTAGAGAAAAAATGGAAATCTATGAACGAAACAATATAACGGGATACAGAGATACGTCCGAAAGACACGTATTTCTATTTTTCATAGTTTTAAAGACTGGGAAAACGTTTATTCTATTATCATTTAAATAGGGACTTAAAGTCCTATGTACCGTAGTGTATCGTATAATTAACTGTTGCAGTAAACCACGATCATTATGATAAGTTTGGAGCTTTAGTAGATATTCTGGTCTTAGAAAAATCTAAATATTGCATATATTATATCAATAAAACTATTGTAATTTACAGTTTCTTACACGTAAATTATCGTATTCTACTGAAGATAAATATAATTATAATTCTCGGATATTTTGCGTAGATATACAATTTCTTTCCGAAATGTTAACACGTAAAGGATTAAGAATTTATTTTCATGATATAAACATTTAATTTAACTTCTTTTGGCATTTATATCTGGAATTATTTCTTTCATTTCATCGACACGTGAAAGGAGAATGTTGTATTTTATATAGTTTCTCGGTTAATTTCAGTTAACTGCCCCCAGAAATTTTAACCATGAGATTATTATTCAGTACTTTTACCTCAATCCCATGTAAATGCCCATGAATCCAATTCAAGGACCATTAAACATTACAATTTTTAATTGTTTTCAAGTAAGAACACGTGAAGAGTAATACTGTTTCATTAATTAAACTATAACAACTAAACGATGTCATAAATTAAGTATCTGTAGTTTTCACACTAATTTTTTTTATAAACGTCATATACAAATGAGTTTATCAATTTGGAGTTCATCGAGGATGAAGAACAAAATTACTCGTTACCAAATTTAACTCAAGTCATAACTGTTATTCGTTTATAAGTTGTACAGTGTTCGCGAATTAATTTTTTACAAGTAAATTACCACCTAAATTGTGTTCTTTCGTACCCACAAAAGCCTTCCTTTCTGTAAAAGTTTCTGCTCAGAAATAATTGTAAAAAATTCTGGAATGTGAACAATATAAATAATATTAAAAGGTTATAATAAACTTAATTACCCACATAAACTAAAAAATACGTTACATTCATTATCTATTTAAGGGCACTGCCTACTATCCATTCCTGGCGAGTTCAAGAATATATATTTTAATGTTACATAATACTCTATATGGCGTAGTAGGCCTACTTATCGAACCTACATAATTTGCCACCATTGGCATTTTTGTTCATCTCGGTGCCACCCATGTTACTACAGGATCTTTTAGGTAAATTTTTCAATACCCTGAAAACTGTGAACAAATAATGACTTTTATTCTCAAGGATTACTAAAAAATGCTTATTTCGACATTTTTATTCCTGTAGCAATATACTCTTCTTCTAAATGCAGAAAACTGTTTTTCGTAAGAGAACGTTATCATTGAAAATAACAGAGCAATGCCGTATATAATTAAACATGTAAATCCCTATTCTTGCTCACGCCATGGCTTGCAAGTAGCCAGTGTCCTTAAGGGGTGTGGAAAGTTGGATATCGAATGAACGACTGGAATATTCAATCGTCGATTAAATCTAAACTACTCATCATAATTTGAGGGGATTTTTTGGCCGAGTAGATATTCTATTAACGGGCGCTTATTTATATAACACTGGGCGGTAGTATGCTTTGCTTTCGAGTAAAAATTAAAAACTGTATTTAGAAAAATAAGGGATTGAAACCATAAAATCCATATAAATAGAAAACATTAATTTTTATAATTTTTAATATCTACGATTTTTAAATAACCTTAATTCACAAATATTTGCGAATTTGATTTTAAAATAATTTAAACATCCGTAAACTAATTGCGTAACGTTTTGGAGGAGAAAAATTATTTTAAAATCAGAAGGTGAATATTTTTTAAATTGTTATTATAGAGTCCTAGATATTATCGTACTATTTTTTTTTATTTTTAAGGATTTTGTGGTTTTATTCCTTTACTTTTTAAATACGTTTTTTAATTTTTTACTCGAAAGCAAAGCATACTACCACCCAGCGCTATATAAATAAATGTCCGCTGCTATAATATCTACTCTGCAAAAAATTCACATCAAATTACGATGAGTAGTTAGATTTGATCGACGATTCAGTATTTCAGTCGTTCGCTCGCCACCTTAACTTTCCATACCCCTTAACTACATAGAATTAAGACGAGAACCGTTGACAACCTATGACAGTATACGATACTATAAAAAAAATTATTATGTTGCACAGTAGGCTCAGATCCGTAAAACAAATTCACTAGAAATTTTAATCGAAGAGCCCGAAAAAATGTGCAGATGAAAATTGAATTACAGCCTTTTCGAAACCTTTATATATTCCGTCAGTCACTCGCATATTGAAAATTTTACATTGCATTAAAATCAGTGGTGCAGAAATATACGGTAACTGTTTTGTGAAAACTTACGAACGTCAAAATTAATGTATCCATTTCTTTCTTATTTCATTCGGCCGTACAGTTTCGTGGGATTTGCGTTGAAGTTATTTGTTACGATATTCCTGTGTAATGGTACGTAAAACGCATTGCAAAAAAAGGAGAAGTAATTAAGAGTATATATTCAAACGTTTTCATGTAATGATAGTAATTATTTAAGGAAAAATCTGGCATTTCGCTTCAGATGGGAGAAATTTACATCCAGTGCAGTCTGTGAAAACGGAAAGTGGCCTTCGGAACGGTATTGTTAGTAAGAAATGTCGGCCTCCTGGTTCTGTAAGGATACATTTCGCGTATATATGCTATATTAGGAGGCCTGCCATGGTGAATGAATCGTATCGGTAAACCTTCACGTATCAATGTTATATAAACCATCTGAACCCAGCAAGTGTCTCAGAAATGTTTATTCTATTAGTGTTATTCAAATAAACATTACATATATACATACACATACAAACATACACACACACATTTGATGCAGAGTTTGTTACTTGTATTGCTATAGCTAAAACATATTTGAAAAAACAGCCAAAAAAAAAATTGGGAAATTTCCTTTATTTGCGCAATAATGAGAGGTTTCTGCCACGGAGGGCAGTTTGTTTCAAAATTAAACTTAACAACTCTCCACTGGCACGTACTGCAGGTTTTGTTTATATATTTGCCACACCAATGTATAGGAGTGTTAAGAAAGTAGGTACAGTAAAATTGTTTCTCATACATCATTGGTAGTGTTCCTAAGCGTTTTAGGAAGCAGTGAAAACTTGTATATTAACAATACTAAACACTAACTCAATTTATTAAATTAAGTATTGTAAGTGTCCTGTATTGTGAATGCATTAAAAAAAGCCTTCCAATGTTCTGTAGGAAGTTTTTTCCACAGAGCAGAGTGGTGGATGAAAAATCTTAAGTATTTAACGAAAGTGACGTATCGATGAGCACGGTCTTAGAAGTACAGGTCTGGACACTCACCTACCCTTCAATGCTTTATCTTTGACCCTCTTATGACTGAACGAAACTGTTGGCGCCACTATCGCAGTGGGGCTGTTGTGAAGAGAAGTTCGTTATTTTAATCAAAACTCAAGTGTTTAAACATATACTGGTTAAATTTAAGTCAGTTTCTAATATTTGTACTTTAAAAATATAATACATTTAATGTTGGAAAAATAATTACTAGCACGAGTGTGCTAGTTGCGCCACCAGTTTTCATTCATGTTTGCGGATAGTAAAGGAACTAAAATCAGTCATAAGGGGGTCAATATTTTATAGCAGTGTCCAGACCTGAACTTCTAAGGCCATGATCGATGAGCCTTGGCGCTCGAGAGGAAGCCATCTGAGTGGCGGTGCTATAAGCAAGCAGGTGGTTGGTTGCACCGAAACGCCGCTCCACTTCGCTTTAGCGGTGTTCGCAAGGCAGGAGGGGGGGGGGAGAGGGAGCGGCTCTTAAACCGTGGCCCTTCGCAAGCTGCGAACTCAAAGTTCGGAACTCCCCCGCGACTTCTCAACTTCCGCTCGCGTGTGCGTGCATGCTCAGTTCTGGAGATGTTCGCTTTGGGTTAGACAGCGAGGTGGTGGGGGGAGTGTCCGCAGCACTGAAAGACTCTGCCATCTCGCGGCGGGTTGGAGAACCTACACGCCCTACCCACCCCCCACCTTAATTAATGAGTTTATCGCGAGTGTGAAGAGGGGTGGCACCGGGTAGCGAGGGCGGAGTCGCAAAGCGGCGCCGACTTCCACAGACTATATACCATTTTAATTTTCGCCTTGAAGAAACTTTCTAATTACGAACTTTTCTGATTAATCACAGTAATTAATTAGTGCCTCGGGGGAGAGGGAAATAAAGTTCAGAGCTTTCTAGATGTGCAAGAGTACGTGCGGACTGGGTTCAAGGAGGGGAGGATTGGAAGGGGTGGCGTTTTGGGGTTGAATTTTAGAGCGAGGGGGAAAGGGTGGCCGTCGCAAGTTGTCACCGAACTAAAGGGTGCAGCGGTGAAGGAGTGAAGGAGTGGGGTGTCAACTACAGAAGTGAAAAGGCGACCAGTATTCACACAAAATCCTCTCTTTTCTCCTTTAGCCTGTCCCTTTTCACTCCCTGCCATTTTTGTCTTAACTCCCTCTTTATGCCCCCTTTTACCGCGCGCAAATTCAAGGTCCTCCGTTATTGGCAACTAGTTAATTCTCGGTACGCGATGCGAATTACGTTCGGATGAAGTCTTCCCCCCCCCTCCTCCGGGAATTTTATGAAGTTTTTGAAAAGCCGCAGCGGGACTGAGCGAAATAGTTTAAGTAAGAAACGCGATTTCAAAAACCGCTCAAAATATTTTTTTTTCCTGAGTTACGCACCGCTTTATTTCAAGTAAACTTGGTTTTAATTAGAAGTCAAGAACATTCGAGCCTTCATCACAAGGGAGGGAAAAATAAAATATTCAAGTGATATTCAAATTAAAACTTGTTCAAAGTTTCTTGACGTGTTTAAGCGGTTTTTCCTTCGAGAATTCTGAAGCAAAAGCGATTATTAAAATGCGGTTGGTAAAGGGATGTAGCTTATTATGCTATTGAAAATACGAAACGTAACACTGTAAAGTGTCAACATTAATCGAATCAAAATGCATATAAAACTAATAAAAAAAGTTAAACAAATTAGAGATGGAACATTACTATTAATGTAGGCCTGAATGTGTTAGTTTTAGTTTCTATTTGCTATCAAAAAACTATATTTAAAATATAATGATACTCTTTCAAATAGATTATTTAAATATTTCTTAGAATAATTATTAATTACCGCAATATGTAACTTAACAAAACATTACAGCTATATTACTGAGTAAAAGAATAACTTAGTTCCTATATTGCAGGCACTCTATTGAATATGTATTTGGTAGTCGAATGAACCCTAGGTTTCTAATTCACCGCATATATGAACTTGTGACTGATGTTACTTCACATGAACTGGATTTTCCTCAGAATTACATACATTTTCTGGATTACTTATAACAGAATATACTTGTAACAACACTCTCGGTACTAAAACTGCAGACAAGAGAGTAAAGCCCCATTATCACATAATTATGTTGTGCATCTGTGTGTTTAATCTTTAGGCATGAGGAATATCTATATTATATATTTGTATTTTTAGGACTAAGCACCACTGATATAAATTTGTTATGAGTTACAAAGCCGTAGTAAATTTGTATCACCTTACTTGATATAAGTAAGCCTAAGTCAGCTACTAACCTAGTTACAGTGAAAACAAACTACCTCCTCATGCTTCCAGGTCTATATTTTTCTGAACGTATTATGCACTACGGGCTAGTAAAAATTATTGAAGGTGTGCTATGCACTCGAGGCGTTATCTGTTCGCCACTTATTTTCCAATTTTTTTTCCCGAATTATTGAAAAGATTTCCTCTGTACACATCTGTTTCAGCCATGAACCCGCTTTAATGGCTATACATGATTTTGTAATGCTCTGTTAACAGGCGGATCACATTTGACGTGACTATACGCCCCACACGTACCGTAAGTAGAGAAGGTGATTTATCGCGAGAATGTTTTCTGCCAGCGTATTCTGCAAATCAGTGTAGCGTCCTGCGTCATGTATTGTTGGCCGACGGTTATGTAGCACAGTCTAGTTGTTTACAGACGAATCACAGACATCCAGTATTAGCGCACCAGAGTTATCATTGGCCGAATCAAATAGGTTCTCGCCAGTAACGATATAAAAGCGTTAGAAATGAATACATTACATTGAAGTAAACTTTTCCCGTGATAAATCACCTTCTCTAACCATAAGCTTGGTGAAGTATGTAGAGAGATTACAGTATTGGTTCCTGGGATCGTGTAGCAGAATAGATATATTATTGTGTAGTACTATTTAAAATTTTATATTACACTATAATATATAATATATATATATATATATATATATATATATATATATATATAATGCCATATTTCAGATATAATAATTTATGACTATTTTGTATAATTAATATAACCATTACAAATATTATACTATACACTATTATATAATATACTATGTATCTATACATGTGAATGTGTGTATATATGTTACACAGGGTGATTTTGCTCAATGGAGACAAATTGTAGGAAACGATCTCCGAGAGGATAAGAAGCACAAAAAGTCACATGGCCGTATGGGCTGGAAATGCAGGTGTCTATGTTAGCTGGTACTTATATATTAATCACGCCTGTACATAAAAACATTGTCTAGTATTATCGAGATCTCAACCATACAGTAAAATAAACATTGGTAAAAACGTCCGCCTTCAATACAACATTGCAGGGTTTACCGCATTTCAATTGCATACTACTTTACTAAGGCCATTTTATGCTATCGTCGTACCCAGTTACGTCATACTGAACAAATCAATAAAGAAGGTGCTTTTTGTGCAGGTGGTTAGCATCTTCAATCTGTCTTAAAAACGCACATAAATCCGTAGCGTATGATGCCGCTGGTCGGCGGGTTTCATCGGAGATCTCCCATTCTCCCCCCAAATTCATTCTGGCGCTGCTCCATACTCACGTCATATCACCCCTCACCACCGCTAAAGACCTCGATGTTAAGGCCATGAGCTTTCATTACAGTTGCAAATAACTCGAATATTTTTTAACCAGATGCTTTGAAAAAATTTGAGACGGTGTACAGTCATACGATACACAATTTTACCAGATGTTTTTTTAAAATAATATGCTGTTTGCTAGTAAAAATTATTTTGCTTCATTTTGGCTTAATTTGACAACAAAATATGTGATATTTCAGGGGCAAATATCTAAAAATCTGTTTGGTGTATTGCAACAGAAAATTCAGATACAAACTATGACACCTAAGTGTAAAAACTACCAGAATGAATTTTAATGTATGTATTAATTTGCGTTTAAAAAAATATTTTCGAAACCACTGCGAAACTAAAGAGCGAAAACTTAAACGCTGACCAAAACCTCTTCACTTACTATCATTATCTATTAGTGCGCGCGTGTGTATTTAAATACCATATCACACGACGCTGCGAAAAATTTATAGAAAATAGAGGGTGGTCACCCTTAGTTCTTTGTATTCGCACACAGATTTTGAAAGACCATATCACATTACAGCGAAAAAGTTATATATAATATAGTTTCGCGTTTCTTTATGGTGATTTGGCGTTCTATAGGCTAATACGCGTAGCAAGAGACATGCCAGTTATCGAATGATCATACTTTTATATTTACAAAGGATTTCATGCACATTATTCCGGTTTTTTAAAATTTAGTTTTATTTTGGTCTCATGTTTTTAATTTTAGAAGTTTTCCGAAAAGCTGTTTGTAGTACGTACATTTCACTAAGTTGTTTTGTTTTCTCAGAGAGGCATTAGACGCGTGATGTAACTAATGTTGTAACTTGCTGACTTTCGTTCCGAGTCATGTTAACTGAAATGCTATTTATTGTTTTTTTTTTTTTTTTTTTTTTTCACTCGTTAAGCTTTTGTGTACACAGGATAATTGTTCGCCTTACGTTCATCTTTCGCGTGTTATGCCTCATGCAAGTGTTAATTTTACCATTTTTGTACATTTCGAGTGGCTGGACATGTAGTGAAGGTATTGTTTATTATAAGAAAGTTTGTCTATAAAAAATCTTGTTTCCTTTGGATATTAAAACTTATAGAAAGGAAATGCTCCCATTGCAGCAATATCCGCTCTCAATGTCGTACGTACGTAGAAATGATTCAGTTTCTAAAACATCCCAATTATAAGACTCGTTAAAAAAAATCACAGTGAAGTAGAAGGTTGCTATCTGAAAGACGCAATCATGATTGTCGTTTTAAAATAACGTTATTTTTTTTATCTAGCCGTTTAGAGTAGAACGCGCTGGAAACCATTTCAACACGCACGTAAATGCCTGGAGCAGCCACGTACTGTACCATTTCACAAGTGACAAGAAATTCCGTCATGTCATTTCACGTTGCTCAAATGTATTAAGTAACACCATATTTACAAGAAAGCCACTCTCTGCTACTTGACGAGAGAATGTAAAAGGAGGTTAGGAAAAAACTGAGGGAAAAGATCGCCACACACCGAACGTACACCCGTACAATAATTTACGTTTAGTAAATTGATCGATGACCATAATTTGCATCTGAAAACTTTGTCAACATCTATTCTTCAGGTATCTTATCACCTTTTCCACTATATAAACATCTTTCAGAGGACTGCCATCGAAAAGCGGTCACAAATTCATTTGCAGTATAAATACGGCAACATGATACGTGTTTCTACCTGTCAATACTCTAAATAAGTTAGTACTTGAAAGTATGTATAGGAATATACCCTATAATTTTCGATCGTCTTGCTAACATTTTCAACCTCGTCCACTGATATTATGATCCATTTATAGTGTATGTGGTCAGTGGATTTGGGTAATGTATGTACAGTGTTTCTTTGATATGTAAAGATGTTTCTGTGAACATAAACTTGTGTGCGCGCCTGACAACAATAAAATGTCACTCAAGCATGGAAATATGTATTAATTGATTTGATGAAAACATACAAACACAGCAGAGATTCAGGACACTTTCACTGTACAGTGACGAGCCACACATGTACAGCAATTCAGAAACAACCGAGAGGTCAACAGTGAGCTTTTTTGTTTTGAAGAGGCATTCGAAGACTGAATAACATTCGAAGGTTGAGTATAGGATCGGCTCTTAAGGGCGCCGCCTACCCGCGCGTGAGAGGCTCAAAAGCGACGGAACAGTAAAGTCGACCTTGAAGCGCGCATCAAATGCCGCGTCGCCACAACGAGCCAAACGGTGAACTAGCATGCAAGCTTCCCGCCGAACGGTTTTTACTGTGGGGCACTAAGCGGTGACCATATAATTTTATTAGTGGAAAGTCTGCAACTAAGTTCAGTGCAGGTCGCAACCTGAGTTTCACATACATCCTATTAGTACATTTTGAAGTACGGAAGTCTGAAAAGGCCGTTTTTAGCCATGTTGGAGGGCTTAGAAACAGTGTTTTTTAATGAGTGTGGCGTCGTAACAATGAGGTTCCGACCTTGTCTGAAGTTTGTTTTCTTTTCGTACGTTGACACAATGGGCACACATGGAATATTTTCATAGAATAAACCTGTTTACGAACACACTGCAACGGATTTGAATCGTGGGGTAGGCGGCCGCCTTAAACATACGTATCAATAATTTAGAATTATACAGAATGTCATGTAATTAGCAGATACGGTCTGCACCACGTGAATAATGACTAAATCTACGCAGAAAATACTCTTTGGTAAAAAGTAGTCGGATCCTTAGTTTACGAGCAAAATGACATGGCGGTGCGGACAACATACCCTTCATCCCCGATCACAGGCCTTTTGGATCTATCTCGTAAACTAAGGGCCAGACGACGTTTACCAAAGAGTATTTTCAGCGTAGTTTTAGTCACTTATTCACGTGGTGCAGTCCGTATTCGCGAATTGCATGACATCCTGTATATATCCGAGTTTTTATTTTGGGCGAACGTTTAAGGTCCACGGATTCTCATTTGTACGTTTTTGCGAATATTATTCTTTTTAAATTCCGAAAGGATAAAGGCATCGTAAAACTGTCACACAGATGTGTTGAAAATTGTTTTCGTTGTGTAGGATTCGTTGCAAACAGAAAATTATATCATTTGTAGCAATCTAGTGACTTTAATAAATTTAATTTAAGACCACGTGCCCCTATTTGCGTTAATTTTGCTAATTAATATTTATAAACGTCTGAAAGGAGTCATATATTGTAAAACAACATATACTTGTTTGAAAATGTTTTTAATATGTAGCCTAATTCTTTCGCTGCATTCAACTGGCAAGTTATCAACTAAAATAATTTCTTAGGTCGATAACTAACCAAAACTACAAAAAAAAAAAAACCCACAATTTTTGCTTTGAAAATACGTACTACCTTTTTAAACATATTTACGCGACGGCTTTACTTTTTCTTAGAATTAGAAAATAATAATAATATTCGCCAAACAGTGTAAATAGGAACCCTTCATTATTACAACTCGTGATAACGTTACAAGGTGTGTACGGAGCATACGTGTGGACCGCTAGGGTGGGAGGAACGGAAGAAAACCCGTTGGCCAATAACGTTTCGTAAGGGTGAAGATAGATTGCAACCCCACGGGGAATTGAACCCAGATCGACTTGAGAGGAGAGTGTCTTAACCCCTGCACCACACTAGGGCCCAGATTGAATGTCAACTGCCTGCTATTTGCACCGGTTAAGGCCTTGCTCTCGTATTTTGTGTTCGCGATAGTAATATTTTAATCCTAAACAAGAGAAGATACAAACAAAGTCCGACTGGCAGTTTTGTTGAAAACTGTTATCATCAGGTTGGCTATTTTTTCCAAGACAGTAAATACTATGATTGTAGTTAATTATATAATAAATATAATTTTCGTTAACTGACTTAGTCGAAGCCGTATTATTTCTTGATTTGGAAAATTAGCTGTCTTAGCAAAACCATTTAAAACCAAACTGTCAAACAGCTTTCTGATATCTGATTTCGTTTAAGCTTAAAACATAATTATCGGAAGAATAATAGAAACAGGAGAGAACGACCTTACGTTGATTTCGTAGGCACTGTGATGAACGGTTCTGTTTTCTGGGTCCTGTGTTGGGATCTCCGCAACTTTCATGTTTGTGATGTTCTGGATAGTTATAAGTCTAATTAAGGTTTTGATTATTGCTTTGGTGGGCGCTAACAATGCTGTAAGTCATAAAAAACTATAATAAGTCTTGCGCTCTTCTTACTACTCACTGTAGACGGCAAGAAGGGCAAAGGTAAATATTTATGTAATGAGATTTGTGCCCCTTTTAACGCCTACTGAAATCTGCAAGAAAAAAGTCTCAACTGACAACAATTATACGTATGCCCTTCTTACAGTAAACTACAGATATTGTGTACTATAAACTGGAGTTTTTAGCCGGGAATTTTTTTGGGTCTATGGTCATATTACCCTGAAGAAATTGCACTGTCGCAGTTCAGCGCAGGTGCAGAGCAAGTAAAATGGTTCTTCACTTGCACATCCACTCACAGTTGGAAACGAACAGCCTCCCACGTTTTTTAGTTGTGCCGGGGTATTTGATAGGCGTATATTTACAATCATCAAGTGAGCTTTTGTTGCACTTCTGTGTACGCGTATTTAACTACACTACAGAGCAACCAGAGCAACGTAGGTGCAAATTTTGCGTTGCGGCCTCAAAAAGCACCATGTGTTTGGAAAACGATATAGGGGTGGTTCGAGTTAGCTTTGAAGGACACCATCACGTATTAAACTTATTTGACACACTGCTTGTCTTTGTTTCTAGACGACATGTTGTCAGAGTTAACAGACTTACAAAAAGAACTCTAACAGAGGTTGTCTGGGGAGGGGTGTGTTTTCCTGGATGTGCTGGGTAGGTTGCAGTATTGTCAGGGGTAAATTGGAAAAGTGTGGGAGAGGGTGAAGGATGCGAAGGGCGGCGGTGATAGAGGGATTATCGCAGGATTACCTCGAGGGGTGGGCCGGACGACAGCAGATAGCGAGGCGAGGATGTCACATGGACGATCATCCCTACGCGGCGTGTCCAGGGGCGCGAATCTCTATTCCCGTATTTGCGTTCACCGTTTGTCCTGTTACGTCGAGGAAACAGCCGGCGTGTGGAGCCACCATAGCCCGCCGAATGTACACAGCATTAAATCAGTTCAAGTGTAAAAATTCGTAATTTTATATTTGTGCAAAATAGTGACAGATTTTTTTAAAACGTTACTAGTGACTACAGTGTTATCCTATGGAATTTTTTTAGTATGCCTGTTATTCCAATAAAGACATGTCAAAATCTGCATGTCATGGTAGCAAAAGATGCTGAATGTTAATCACTATGTAATTTACAGATATTTTCTTGAATTAAGACATAAATTTAACCAAAAATTGAAAATTCAATGAAAAATATCAACATTCAATTTAAAAGTGTGAGAAAAACAACCATCGCCCGAAATTAGCTACTACAAAAACACTAAAATAAAACTAGAAACTCAAATTAAAAAACTCGCATTTCAGTGAAAAATAAAAAGCGTTTAAAAAGTAGTTACATTTTATGTAACTAAAATATTCGTGGAAATAAGCTAAAATTGGTTTAACAGATTTGGGAAAACTGAAAATAAAAATATATAAATCAATAATTTTACTCAACAGATGTAAAACACCAAAAAAATAATTTTTTTTGTATATAAAAATAAAAAACGTTCGCATTGTCATTACTGATGCCATAATCCAGCATCCACAGCAGCTTTAACCATAAGAATCTTCTTTAAAATCAGAAAATTTTTCTCAACTATTCTTGATAAAATTTTTAATGAACAATATCTAGTTTATTAACAATAAAGGTTAATGTTAATATAATTCTATATTCATTATCTTGTTGCTGTAAAAGAATTTAATTACGTAATTTATTATTAATATTATTCATTCGTATCCTTTACTTTATACTTAAGCAATGCCGAAATTATTCCTTGTTTCATCTAAATTATTAAATTCGTACATTTTTGAAAGTTACGAAAAATATATTGCTCTTTACTTTGTTTCAGACAATCCTACGTTAGGGTCCCTTAACTAATAAGAACAACATCATAAAAAGTGCTCGCAGAAACATGTTTAAGGAAACTACGCTATTTTTCGGTTTGTTTTTTCTCCTACTAAAATTCATACACAAACAATTTCAAAGATCTTCGTTCCCAAAAACAATAACAATTTCGAAATCACAACCATTATCTGTTAGGTTTATAATAAAATTCACAATTACGAAAATAAATATTTCTAACATTACAGTGATCAAACATAGATGAACGTTAGCGCTGTCGTATTATTAAGATTTTCTACCACTTTAAGAACTAAAAAATTACTAAATGGGCAATTATGAATTTTAAATTATTGACCTGATTGTTTTCTTTCAAAGTTAAACACAAATGTTCGAGCAGAAAATCTATTATTGTAATTGTCAGTAATTAAAACTTATGAGTTTAGGATGAATATAAGGTTGTTTAACTATATTAGCTGTGCTAGATTTGTATTAAAACATCATCTTAATAAGGAAATTAATTTGAATAAAAGTATTAGAAATACAACAGTCTTTCTGTAAAGAATGGGTGGCTTAAGAAAATGTATACAATTGTTAATTATTCATGGCGAAAAAATTCTGAAAATAACAATTACTACAACGGTAAAATAAGGATTCAAATATTTTATACAAGGTTTTTTTCCTTTATCTTGAGCGGAGAGATCACCAAATATTAAATTGTTTTAATAATTTTTATGTATGTACGAGGTAAGGTTTGTTTTGTAGACATGCATTGTTAAATATTTTTTGCTGAAATCAACTTTTTTTCCATAGATTTTGTATAATGGCACGTCAAAATCCAAATTAGCTTAAAACGGTTTGATGCTGGTAATGAATACAAACTGATTTTCCGAGATGAAATAATTCGCACTGTAGAACAGAAATGAAATGATCAAATAAGACTAAGTTTGTAAATATTATGATATTGCTTACAAAGATCACAAAGATTTAGAATCTAAACCTATACTGATAAAATTTTATAAAAAGAAGCTTAATAAATTATGATAAAAAAGATAAACCCAATTGGCGATAAAATAATGCTTGCCTCTGCCATTGCTTCAAATATGTTAGCAATAGGAAAATTTTATTGGGCTATTAACATTTTATTAATTGATAATTTTATTTCTCTAAATAAAATAAGATAAAATTACTATTTATGTGCTTATTGCTATCATAGGGTTGGACATTCATGAATACTTAGCAAAAGCTAGAGAGAAAGAATATAAAATTTACAGGGGACACGTGATTTTATTAAAGGCCCGTCTGGTAGTTACCGCAAGACAACGAAAATTCTGCGCGCAAGTTAAGCAAAAAGATGAAAGATTTTGTTTGGCATTTTTAAGTCATATTTGTATAATTAGCAAGTGCGTGTTTGAGTAGGTTATCCTAACATGATATACAAATATATCAACATGCTATTTATTTATTTTTTCGAGGCAAAAAAATAAAAGAAGCATGAGCTTACGAATATAAATAGGTGTATTTTTGCTAGCCGTAATCTACACTATTGTAGTCAAGAGTAAAGTAAAATCTGCGGAACAACCCAACTGATCCGATCAATTACCAGTTTTTTCACCAAAGCGGTAAATTATAGCGCTGTTACTTTAGAAAAAAATCGCCGGTGTGATTTACGCACGGGGCCGCAGGTCGGCAAATGATTCACGCAGAGAACAGCAAGGCGAGAGGGAAATAATACGACGTGTGCCCTATTTGACCCGGCCGCATTCATTTCCGCACCCAGTCTGTAGAGCTTGAAACGGTAATGCCAGTTTTTATATACACACTTGTTTACATGGCTCGTTTTCGTCGACAGAATTTTCTGTGAACATTTCTGAATCCCTTGAAATGTTTAACGCAAAATTTGCGAAGAAATCTGGCAGAACTCGACTGGTTCAAACAGATTTCTCAGGTTGTAACTGCGTAACAGTCTACCACACATATTAAAAATAAATGTATCTAAAATTGTGTCTTAAGACACTAAAAAATCTGCTGCTACAAACGAAATATCGTTTACCCGGTTGCTATTCAAACTATTCGTACAACTGGCGTAACCTGAAAGCAGCTACTAGTTTATCTTAAATGCTCCTTTGACTTTGAATAGTTTCATTTAGCCCCAATAATAGCAAAACGTTAAAAGGAAAGTTTTCAAAGAATTATACTATTCCGTTGTCCAGCATGGTTGACGGATTAAGTTCAGCTGACAAGTAAATTCAACGAGATAAACTAGAATAAATAAATAATATCTTCTGGTGAGATGCCAACATTTGCTTTTAACGCACAGTATTAAAAAATTACAGTTCGATTAAAAAATTTCTATAACGCCTATTCTGGGACCTTTGTGGGTGCATTTAATTTTTTTAAAATGTTGCTTTGTTATTACTGAACTTTTACCCACATTTAACGAGTATGATATTAAACGCCTTTTCATGGAAATATATTTAAAACACTGACGAACTACCGTAGATCATGTTCAGTACAACTCGACAAAATGTATGTGAATGACCAACGTATTTGTGTAAATTGATACAGTCAAATACATTTAATATACACTATTGACGGAAAGCTATGTGACCAAACAATGCGGAGTTTAATTATTATTAAAACGTACGACTGTACCGACTGAATACTTTTATACGGAAAAAGATATACTCCGGAGAAAATTTTCTATGCTTCTTAACCAAAAGTCCGACCACTTGTCACGATTCGCGGCCGAGGAGTCAATATTTACAGCTGTCTCTGTGGGTTCAGGACTGGGTATAGTGTTTGTCCTCTCATCTCTATTGTGCGGAAGATAGTGGCCACTGCAGCATCACCTCGCCTAGTCAGGCTCGAAGGACGTCGTGGTTTTCATCACCCGGCGCCCTCCGTGGTACTAAATTTGCCTTCGGGCAGAACAGTCATTGTCATCGTTAAATCATATTTACTAAAACAAAGAAGTTAATTAGACATGGATTCCGATTTCTTGACTAAGCATGAACAAATGTGTGTTTACTGTCATACAAATTCGCGTAACTTTTTAAAATGCATTTGTTTTGAGTAACTGTTTTGCTGTATATTAATTTAAAATAACTTAAAGCAAGGGTTAAGTAATGAAGTAAACCATAAATCTATGAGCTAAGTCCATGTTTCTTGAACTATATCTGCCAGTTTTGTATATTGAAGACGTCATATCGTTAGGATATATTCCATTAGGAAATATAAGTTTCGATAAATAATGTATTTACTTTGCAACGGATACAAAATTTATATAGACGATTAACTGCATTGTAAAATAATAAATATAATGTTTCATAATACCTTTGGTGATAGTTTAATAAAATACTTACATCGCAAACATGTTTCGTGCAAATAGTACGGTTATATTTTACGTTTTAAATTAGAGTTAAGAATAATATTTGGAGTTATATTTCATGCTGTGTAGTTGGATAGCTAAGGATAACATTCGTTCTTCAAAAATCAAACGGAAAGGAATAGTCATAACTTTATTCCATAAGTGCTTTTTCCTCGCATTCTCTTCGATAAAATACCAGAAGTAGTAAATTGTAGGGTCAAGCGAAAACTAAGTTTAATTAACATTAAATATGTTAAGTTACCAAATGTCACGAGAACTTAATGAAACTGATACCGGTATAGATCATTCGATGTATGCATTTGCTCAGAAAGAATGTGAAAAATAAGATTTTAATATTACAAGTTTTGTTCGTATCTGAACTCTTTTCAAGCGGATACATAACTGCGATATGGACGTCGGTGCATGCATGTAATCTCTGAGACAAACGTCCGATCCTCTGTCGATATATTCCGGGTTTCAGTGTGAACGGCAAGGAAATATTTCTCAATTAACCGTACCGTTAGTGCTGAGAAAGTAGGTCTTGTAAAATTGTTTCCAAACATCAACGTTTGTATTTCTATAAGTTTACAGGAAGCAGTCAAATGCATACTGGTGCTGCAGGACTTGTACATTGATATTAATAATTAAGAACGGAAGACGCAAAATTTATGCGAAACTTAAAACAAAATTATCGTACTTTGTATCAAACTATAATGTGGTACGCTTGTAATGTTCCCGTTAACTAGTGAAGGTAGGACGAAACCAATTGAAACTGTAGCAAATATTAATATCAGAAAAAAAGTTTGAAGTAAAATTTTGATACTCGAGTGAATTATTGAAACAGTACGCACATGTGGAGGACAATACGGCTCAGTACTGTGCATTTTATAGCGTACAGGCTCAGTATATAGTAGGTAGCGTATTTTTGTGCGAGATCCTTTAAGCACTTAAAAAATAGCGAAAGGAAATATACAAAGAGAGACAAAACTTAAACCACTATGCCCAATGCTAACTTCACAAGTTACTTTTGCAAACGTAAGTATGAAAAGCTAAAGAATGACATACCTCTATTAAAATATTATCCCAACTACTGCTGCTACTTCCGTTTGATGGCTAAATATAGGAGTACACGAACCAACTAAGCAGTTAACTTAGTAATATTTCTGGTAGAAGCTTATTATAAAACCAAAGTATTTAAGATTCATCGTAATGGGAAGATTATATGAATTTATTCATACACAGTTTTTTTCTTAAACACAGTATATACTTTAACCATTAGTCTAATTGTCACCTTATTGCACATATGTATTTAATAAAATTATCCGTGATACCCTGAACACATAACTACATGCATAAACAATTTAACTGCACTGAAAGAAAAATGTTGTAGGAAGTCTTCCTTGCTGAAGTATTTTGTAGAAAACATAACACAAAATTTTGGTGACCACAAAATAAATTTAAAAAGCTGAATACCAACCATATAATTCGTAGCTACCACTTTTTTCCCTACAGTTTAATTATTTAGCAGAATAAAGGAGATGTGAATGACTCATTACATGTGTATACCACTAGTACCAACTAACTAAGCAAATAACCAAATACTATAGTTATTGCGAGTAAATATTACATTTGCTCTGTCGATACTAATAATAGCAGGTTGTGAACAAACACATTCCACATCAGCGAACGTTTTAAACATAACAATATCTCTTTCAGGAATGTTTTCAAAATGCAAATAATTAGGATCAGACGTATATTAGGAAGTTTTAATAACAACGTTCCAGAAGTCCACTGCCAGGCTTAGCGGTTACACCTTGCAAACCAACCTCTACATTACACTCGTTTCGTACGCACGACGCCAATTGGACGGTCTTATCAGTACAACAGGCGAAAAGTTTATCAAATATGATAGTCTTACAAACTCCATTTTAGTCATATACTGTCAACATTTATAACAACATGGTATATGACTAAAACACTTTTTGTAAGCTGAAAAATATTTTATAACAACAATTGGCACATAGTCGGTTGATGCACAGCACCATCCAATTGTTCTAAAGTAATGTAATGTTAAGTTCCAACATTTGTAAGCCAACGCAGTAGTTATTGATCACCAGGCAACGAGGAAGATTACTATATAAATCATCGTAGTCAGTTGTGACGTTTGTTCAGGGAATAACTGAATTTCAGGACCATATTTGTTAATTATAGAAATGTGCGAGCAACATACAAACTAATGTAACAGTAACTGTAACTAATCAAAAAAAATTAAAGTGAGAGATGGGATTACGTGGCACCTGAAACTGCGGTGGAATTAAAATAAGGTGGAAAGTGGAACACTGCGAGAAAACCCACTCGGACACACACAAATCACAACAGGACAAACCAGCCGAGCTTCCTCGAGTAAGAATGAGGGAATAAATGTAAAATGTTGAGCGCTATAATCTGTTAATCCTTTTATCCTTTCGTTCATTCCGCCCGCACTTTTTCCTGTCAGCGTATTTTGTCTACCTACATCCTGATAGAAAAAATGGACTAATGTCAGGCAAAAATTTTTTTCCGCTAATGACACAAAAAGGACGTAGAGGAATTTGTGCAAAGCCATTGTTAAAACAACACGAGAAGATAACATGACTCACGTCGAGGATTGTTTTCAGACAGTTGACAGGTGTGACGCTAAGTACTCATGTTAATTTTACTTACAGGTGATTTGTTTTGAACAACCTGCCTATTTGAATCCCGCATTGTTTTGTCTGCATTTTCTCTTACGAATGATTGAGAATAAATTAAAATGAGATTACGAACTAACTTATGTAGACCATTTACACTATACATATTATACACATATTAGCCTACTTTTAATATTATTTAGATAACTTCGTAATCTGTGTTTTGAAAGTATCCATTACAGTTAGCTGAATTAAATGGAGTGTGATAAATATATTTATTAGTGTTGACCCTGGCAAATATATTTAAAACTAACCACGAAAATATTTTGTTGTAACCACTAAAAATTTTGGTCACAAAATATAATTTTGTGTTTAATACAAAATGATTTAGCAGGAAAGAGCAACTAAATTTTTTTCTTTTAGTGTATACTGCTAAACCTTATATGCATTTTGTGTCTCCATTTCTTAATTTTGTGCAATATGTATTACATTAGAATACAGCATGGCGAATAAAAATATAATTTTTAAGAACGGTGTCGAATTGCGGTACCCAATACTTTTCCAACAGTTCGTTTTTGTGACGTTCAAAAAAAAAATTTGTTCCCGCTACGTGAGCTGTGTGAAGTACACTGTAAGGCAGACGCACAGAGGCATTATGACATGAGTCATACGCTGTTTTGTATTAAAAGGTTTAGTCTCGTCCAGGGAATATATTTTTAACGCCGTCACTATGTAAACTCTACACTTTGCTTCATAAATTTGAATAATTGCTATACTATTCGCAGTTGTTTGATTTAAAAAACCTTTCGAGTGTAAGCTCAGAAATAATGTTAAAGAAAATAAACATAGTTTCCTCCAAAGTGAGAATATGTGCATACGCACAACAATATAAGAACTTTGATTATTATACCTACCGCCTTCGCAAAAAAATTGTCTGTCTGCATTTGTACAAAACCAAGTTGCTTCCTTGTTTAGAATTATATTTACGTCCACTCTTGCTAGGGGTCTTTAAGCAACGAAGAAAAGGGTTCAAACCAAACGCAAGGTACTGTAAGCCTGTCCCATTTTATGGCTAATGTTTTGGTAAGTTAAAAATAAAAGCCACCTTTTAACTATCAGCAAAGCATAAAGACAATAAGTTTTTAAAAAATGTACTTGTTCCTCGAGAATTTATTGACGTCACATGTACTATCGAGAGTAGTCAATTGTCCCATTTAAAACATGCGATAGTTAAAATACTCCAGTGATCAAAGTTTTATTCGCTAACGTAATACACACTAAATCTTATCAATTACTACTTATCAATTACCAATAGTTTTAACTAATAAAATTTGTTGTAATTTGCTCCATCTGAAATCAGGAAAAAAAACCTCTCCTAACCCCAATTCCTAAATTGTTTTCGAAGTTCTGAAATTATATTTCTAATTCGTGATTTTAAAATATTACTTTAGAAAACGAAATCTCTGAATGTTCATTCATTAACTAACAATGGTTTTTCGCTGATTTCGGATGGCGCAGTTTCAACCAATTATATCGCTGAAAACTACTGATAATCTATGAGAATTCACACATTCCTATTAAGAGTTCGGTATTATAAATCGTGGAATAGAAATAAAGTTTGAGAAGGACGTAAATGGGTCGCGGTGTGGTGGGGAGGCCATTAAAGCAGCAAAGGTAGTTAACGGACATGGAGGAAGAGTTGTTAACTAGCCAGGAGACGAGGACTGCAGAGTAGCAAGTGACAGACTCCGTGTTCCACCACATCCAGCTGTCCCCAGCCCCGACAACAAGGGGAGACACACAGGGGTTGCATGAGGGTGGGCAGGGTCGGTGGGGAGACGAGAGAGAGACGAATGTTCTCAAATTAAAAAACTGCCTGCCCGGGAGGGCGAGGGCACGGAGTGGTAGTCGCCAATATGTGTTGCGGTATATTGGGACGAGCCGCCTGGATTACCAGCCATTAAGTGCGGCCCACAAATCACTGGAGACATGGAGGGGAAGATTCACCACGCATTTGACCCGTCCTGCGGTTCTCCGTGCGTCGCTGACGTCACGCAACTATTCCCCGCTACATCACACACACTGCTTTATTTATTTATCCACGATCAAATTCGGCCATATGCTGGTTGGAAGTTAGTACGACCTTATATATAAAAACATGATTTAAAATTATAGTTTATGTATATATTTACAACGCAGACTGTCCAGAAACAACCGCATAAATAAACACACCACGACAATCCTAAAATAAATTGTCGACGAAAATGCAAGTGACAAAATTATGTACGACGATATTTTACGTGCACAATGTGGCAACACTGCACGGAGACAGGCGAACAGAGGAATTACGACTCAAATGCTGTTTTGCATTTAAAGTTTTAGTCTCGTCCAAGGAATATATTTTAAACGCCATCACTTTTGTAAACTCTACACAGTGCTTCATAAATTGGAATAACTGCAATTTTTTTCGCAGCTCTTTATTGCGCTCCACGTCCAGGTATTATGAAAGTTACGTAGGGCAAACGTAGAATCATGTTTGGACTATTCGGGATTTTAACCTGCACCTATAACATGCAGGTCAGAGACATAGTAGTAAGATAGATATCTGTTGAGCGCAAGAGGAGGCTAACTACAACTAAAATGTCGACGTACAACATTTTGCCACTAACATTTTCGTCTCCAATTTAGCTCAGGATTCACATGGTGTGATTATTATGCGGTTGGACACCCCATATATTGATTTAAAATGTACTGAAATAGAGAAAAATTAACTATGTATAATCCTTTTAACAAATGCTGCCTAGCAAGAATTTATATGACCTTTAGCTGGTTCGTAAAAAAACAAAGAATATAGATTTTTTCCCTGAACGAGTGAGAAGTGGCTTTTATACAGTGTTGCAAAATTCCATGTCAATATCCTAGGGAAACAATCCTCACGTGTATAGGAACAAGTGTTATATGGACATAGGTCCAAAAACGCACCGTTTCTGCGCTACAGTTGGCAATACATGACGTATGGTTGATAGCGCGCTGGTAGGATCATGTTACTGTGGGGCATCATTACAGAAGTATATAACATGTTACTATGCCACATACTACGCCACTGACACACAGACAGTAGGAACAACTGTGACACAGCAACATGATCCTGCCAGCGCGCTATCAACCATACGTCATGTATGCCAACTGTAGCGCAGAAACGGTGCGTTTTTGGACCTATGTTCACACGACACTTTTTGTTCCTCTACACGTGAGGATTGTGTCCCTAGAATATTGACATGGAAATTTGCAACATTCTGTATATCCCGGTAGGTCATTCCAAATTTTACTTGCAAGGTAAGTGGAAGAATTTGGGTAGATTGATTTATTGTAACGAGGCGGTTGAAAATACCTTTTAATTCATGTATAGTGGTGCTCGATGGAAACAAAGTTTAAATGTCTGAGAATTATTTTGGAACCCTCGTATATATTATTTTCTTTACTTGAACATAGGCGGTTCGGGATATAGTGAGCAAGCTCTGCTAAAGTTCTACTTACATCCAGTTCGTATATTTCCGTGCGTATCGGTTAACGACGGGAAAAGTCTAACCTTCCTGGACATGTCACCTGATGTTTGCGGGTGTAAGATAAATTGTGGATTCGGTAGGAGTCTATATAGCTTGAGAAAAAGTTCTTTAATTAAATAAAATACATGTATATCGCTTTCAGTTGATTTTATTTAAGTATTGTTGTATTTAAATAGGAAAATATACAGAACTATATTCGGTTAATTTCTGCCAACCATAAGAGCAATGAGGGAACTGTAGTCAATGTTGAATTATATGCAGTTAACAGCTAGTGATATTTTTCAAAGGTTAAATTTTCAGGGCTCACTTTATCCCGAACGACCTACAGCAATATCATTGTCTTCCCTGAGTAGCGAAGTGGTACAACCTTCAATTCTCCATATTTAGCTATTCAGATGCAAGAAGAGCACATATCTCCTTGTTATAGACGCGATATCTTAAACAGTCGTTATGAACTTTCTTCTCTGAATACGATATTATTGTTTTTGCTAAAATTTGTGAAAACTACTGTGCATACAATTATTAAAACTGACAGTACTAGTGCGTCACACTGACACAGCTTGTTGTCAATCACGTGATTATTATTTTATGTATGGAATTTAACGTAAACCATTTTCTGATTTGCTAAGCTATGTTAAGAAATCTGCATACAAACCTTACAGATACAAAGTTAAACATGGAATCTGTATTAAAACTTTACTTGTCGATGGAACAATTTCGACTGTAACTTCATACAAAAGTATTATATTTGAAATTTCTAAAGAAACATAGCAATAGAAATACGATAGTAATTCAACATGTTTTCGACAAATATTTGAATTATTAAGTTTAAGACGTAAAATAGTAGCTTAAGTAGTAGGCTATCACGCCTTCAGAAATGAAATAGAGAAAACGTTTTGTTTGGACGATTAATTTTTACGATTGATCCACTAAAAAGTAATTTCTTGAACGTTGGTAATTATCAAACTAACCTGTGTAACTACAGACGTTGTATGCATCATCCTTGAGAGAAATCCTCACTTGGCACATTCACGGTGTCGTAGCGTGGCACGCATATTCTTTCGTACGCGACACCGGAAGGTTGAGTCCTAGTTGTAATCCCGGACACTCCGCAACCAGCAATACACGAAAACAACACATCAGGTTCCTACATTTATATCGCGAGACGTAAGTGTCCGATTTTCGAAATTAAAGTGTTAAATGAAAGATGAAAACCTAGCAATAAACCATGAAAAATGTTCTTTGAGTACTAAAGCAATATTATGTAAATTTTTAGTAAAGTTTTTGAAAGTTGGTTTTAAATTGGTTGATTTCTATAGTAGTCCCATGAACTATTATTTCTTAATTAATACTTTGCAACCGAATTTAGTTTGCAAGATAAAGTATAGGGCCTACCTTTTTGTAGTGTTATAAGTATAGTTACAAATTCGGCAGTTGAAACTTCATTAAATTATTTAATTCAACGGAAATTTATTTAACTAAAAATTATAATTCGCTTTTATGATTAAAAGTTTTACCGTTAACAAATTAAACAGTATGTCAACCCCAGATAGTAAAATTTTTAATATACAGTTGGTTTCAACAATCTAACTTTTATAGTTTTCTAAAAGAACTTAACTACAAAAATAATTGTATGGTTGGTCTAGGATGTGCTGCTTTTGCTGGATAGTGGCAAGCCTAGAAACTATGCGCAGTGACTACCTGCTGTGAGTGGAAACTAATACTTTGTGAATATTGTGTACTTCAGTATTTTCCTCAAATCCATGATGAGTGAATCTGCCCGCGATAAATTAATGAACATACGAAGGCAGGGCATTTTTTTCCTGGTACAATGTGCAGGCAGTATTCCGCCGAGAATATATCTGCACTCTATGAAATGTAAAAACAGATAAAATAATAAACGGGGCATCGTTAGATATTAAACCAGTAGATCCAGGCACTCAAGACACAAAAAGGAAACGGCAAGGATATTCACACCAGTTATCAAAGCTGAGTCACATTGAATGCAAGTTCAGATTTTCACCTGTGCGCCACTTTGCTTAGTGTAGAGCTCAAAAACAACTTTACACGTTAATCTATGCTAGGTCACTCAATTAGTGGCGTTCTCTTACAAATTGAGGAATAGATTCATAATTGTAGTTACTGATATTTTAGTATTGCCGTACATCACAGGCGATAGAAACTTAACAGAATTTTTTCAACATTTCGTCAATCTATTTCAGTTTGACGAGCAACAGAAGAATAAAATTATACCCTTTGGGTCGTTTGGTCTGTTTCGAGTAACGATACTCCAGGAAAGGGGACGGGTGACGTCACTGCAGGGCAGCTCTTCCTCCGTGTCTAGGGCAGGGTACGAGTCATTTCTGGTTTCAAATCACCTTCTTGTCCAATTTTCGATAGACTTGTTTTACACGGACATACCGGCTCAATAGGGACACTATCGCCAAAATTTAATTATTTGCTAGTTTCTGTGATTTTTCTATAAAATAAAATTTATTTCAGTAGGGCATAAGTGTTATTTCAGTTTATTGACATTTCAGGTGTGCTTTTAGCTTATAATCCGAGGCACATTAATTATAAACTCTTTCTACATCGGAGAGCTTCGTGCTGGATTATTTCTGGGGCATATATATGTATGTGTATATATATATATATATATATATATATATATATATATATATATATATATACACACACACACATATGAGATTGAGTCAGAATTCCCAAGCCTAACCAAAAAAGTAAGCTTAAATTTAAAATTTTCTTTGTCTTCATGCTTAGTTGATTGTCTATAAACTACATTAAGATATTATTTAAGGAACTTAATTTCAGTCACTTATAGCTGACTTTATACTTATTTAGTAGTTGTATACATGTTTCATTATATGTCCTGTTCATTGTAAATAAGCCGTGTGTTCGTTTACAAGAGTGTATCCAACTTTCCCAGTTTCTCATGTTTACTATATGAGATTTGTACGAAGAGACGGAGGATTAAAACCCTCATAGAAAGAGCTATTTTCAGTCCACTCCAGTTGGCTAGGCCTATCAACATTGTTTTGCTATACCTGTTTTAGACCGTCTTGTTTACCACTTAAAAAAAAAAAAAAAAAAAAAAAAAAAAAACGAAACATTTGTTTGCATATATTTTCTCTTATAGTTATGAACGTATTTTCTTTAATTTCAAGTATAGCCTCGACAGACTTATATTTGCTCAAAGTTGGGAATGCTCCACAACGGAACCTTTCAAAATCAATTACAGAAATAAACACGTCTTGTTGGTTTATTCTCACAAAATTCGAGTTTTGATTGACGTTAATGCGTTCAAGTGTAGTGTTTGCAAGAAAAACCTGAAACTTAAGACAACCTACAGCTATTTTTAGTTTCTCGTGCTCTCATTCGAGCTTTGTCCTATACTTTGACACACAGTAAAAAAAAATTTCAAGTAGAGTTTATCCTGCTTTTCCTCCATGAAATAAACATTTAGGACCACAACTACTGACCTCTTTCGAATGACAACCAACGGCTCACCAGTGCTTTCTCTATGGGGATAGCAGTTGGTTGTCATTCGAAAGAGGTTTCAATATCGGCCCTTAAGAGTTAGTGGACCTGGCGCGTGAGACGTGTTGTAGCGTGGTACGGAAAGTAGTTTTTCATGTATAGTTACTAAAAATGTATCTAATGCATTTGTCTACGAAAAGAAAACACACTTAAAATTAAGTCCCTATGATTTTAAAAACGCAGTCCGATAATTTCGACATGATTATCAAGCTCCTCAGAAGTGCTAAAAATGACTTTTTCACGTTGCTGTAGCCGAGGAAATATCGACCGTAATCGTACAACAAAATCATAGAAACCTGCATTGGACTTTACCACATACTTGCCACAAATAAAATTACAGGGTCATCCCTTTAAGTCCCGTTGATAAACAGTTACTACGTAAACACTGCACGCTAGTTTAGTACTCCGCGCCTAGAGGCGATGAGGGGCTTGACGCACGGGTTATATTCGCCTTATTGCCTTCCCCGTTTCCGTGCCTCAAACGTAAAAAAACCTACGGTACACTAACTCTTAAAGAGCATGCTTGAAAATTCGCTACGGGTCAAACTGTGAGTGAGAGAGGGCCGGGGTGAAGATTGGGCCGACTACTGAACCAGCGATAAACACATGCCTGTCTCCCTCCGGCTCGAGGAATAGGTGAGGTGAGGTGAGATGAGAGTCGGAATGAGAGAGGCGAGGGAAACGAGAGTCCCTCGAGAAAACCCGTCGGCCAACCAAAACTTCCGCCACGTTTCCAACATGCGAAAATCCGGGACCGAACCTGTCGGAGACTGAAACCTAAATCGCTTACTGTCTATGCACGTGATCGAAGGTAAGGTCTGTGAATGAAAACACGCAGTGTTCACGTGATTGCAGCTTGTAATCAGGGGTGTCCGGAATGCTCGCCACGTGTAGTGGCAGACAGGTATTGAGCGTAGAATACCATGCACGAATTGGTGGTATTTAGGCGAGTACGAACACGTAAAGTCGTGTGAAACTGTATGAGTGTGAATGAGATAGTTATGAACAACCGCAATAAATCTCTTTGAACAGCGACATCGTCCAGCATGATACACAATGCAGAAATATGGGTATGAAGCCCTATTTCTTAGGTAGACGACAATGTCATACTAACGTGCTATGAAAGAAATGTAAAATATTCGACGTTAATATCGATACACATATTGTAACTGTTCATGAACGTTAACAATATCATGTGAAACGTCAAACAAAACAGAATAAAGTAACGCAATGATTATTTAACAATAAAGGTATACCGGAAATTAAAATTAAATCTTCGTATTGTACACCACAGTATATATATTACATTAACCATTATAAAAGCCCTCGTTATTATGGAACCGCCTGTATTGTGTAACTGACAGTGTTATGAAACCCGTAAATTAACTGTTTAAATACATTCATTCCCCATTAACGATATTTACACCATACTTTAAACAAAACCGTCACATACTATACATAGACACTGACTATTTTATAGACATTATGCGAAGTTAAAAGTGATTTATATCATTCATGTTGCACGTGTTGTAGACATAATTGCCATACCGAACATGCAGTATATGTATCATGATCTACGATCGATAAGTGAATAAACAGTACATAACAGCCCCAGTTGGGCGTGCATGAGTTTACTTACGTTCGACACTATCAGAAAACAATACGAACACTCGCTAGACCAGTCACCAATTTAACTCTCGCCACACTGCAGCAGCGCGCGCTTGCTAGCAGCTTGTACACCCCTTACCGCTTATACTATAGGGCGTCTCACGCTTAGATTGCAGTACAGGGTTATATGGGCATTCGCTCTCTCTTTCCAATACATGGTAACTGCCATAAGCACTGTCCTTGTTTCGGCGCGCGCTGTTGCCAAAAATCCTAAAATTTTCACGTTGTAACTTTGATCTTGAAATTTTTTGCATATTGTACAGCATCGAAACGCGCATCAGGTGATATATTTGGTTCATAATTTACGCCATTTTAAGGGGTTGAAAAAATTAAAAAACAAATATTTTGAACTTGGCACTGTTTTCAAGCATTTTTAAATATATCACATCATACCTTTCTAATCAAAAGCAAAATCGTATCCAAATTTTTATGGTGTGTAATTTCATATATCTGGACGCTAACGACAAAATCCGAAGGCTAAATGTTTTTTCGTTAGTCGTACAGAATTTTTTTCTAACATAATGTGCGCTTTCTAACAAACTGAAACATCAAAAAGTTGGTCAGTGAGAAACTTTTTTGCTATTCAAGTTAGATGGGGGATGAAAGCGAGGAAGTTGTTCATAATGAGCTGAATCTATTTTCAAAAGCAACCTCGCCTCAATAGATTTAGCCGTTCTCTTGTATATAGCTATGAAATGTGTAGTGCATTATTGCCATGCCCTCGCCGCGCGCTCACCTTACAAACTCGACGGCTGAGTGTCGCTCGAAGAGTTGGGCGCTGAAGAGAAAAAAAACGTTTCGTTATCTTTGTTGACTATGAAGTTATGTATGTAATGGTTAATAAATAAGATACAGGCTTCCTTTAGTCAGCAGTTTTCTTCGTCCCCGAGTTCTAAACAGGCTCAGTAGTGGAACTACTGTGTCTCGCGGCCGAGTTATTTGTTGTGTATGGTGACTTGACTTTGAAACAAAATTTAATGTGTATAATTTTTTGTTAATATTTATTTGTA